>CM040839.1:27849175-27851675 GCA_022828995.1 Vimba vimba
CATAAATTAATAAACTCTGAACTCTTAAACTCATTTAAACTTATAAACTCTAAACTCATTAAAACTCAAACTCATTTAAAACTTATAAACTCTAAACTCAAAAACTCTTACACTTTTATAAACTCATCAATTTATACACTTATAAACTCTAAACTCATAAACTCTGAGTGTGTGTGTGTGTGTGTGTGTGTGTGTGTGTGTGTGTGTGTGTGTGTGTGTGTGAACACACACACACACACACACACACACACACACACACACACACACACACACACACACACACACACACTCTAAACTCATTTAAACTTAAACTCTAAACTCATTTAAACTTATAAACTCAAAACTCAAAACTCGTAAACTACTTTAAACTTCAAACCACTTCAAACTTCTTAAGTTTAAAGCTTCCAGCTCCCAAGCAACTCCATAGCAACCAAACTTGAGTACCCTAGCAACCGTTTTGCAAGACCTATATCTCTGTATCAGAACATCGTATAGAGATGAGGTTTGGCTCTTTTGACTCATGGTAGCAAACAGCACTTCCAACATGCTACACATGCTAGCAGTGAATAGCTACATGCTAATAGCAATTAGCTAAGTGTTAAATCGTGCCAAGATCATGCTAAGAACTATAAAAACTCCATAGTAACCATCTGTGACAACTACCAACCACCTAGTAAAACCATAGAAACCACCCAGAACACCCTAGCAACCACTTAGCAACACCCTAGCAACCACCCAGAATACCCTAGCAACCACCAAAACACCCTAGCAACCGCCTAGAAACAGCATAGCAACCACTCAGAACAACCTAGCAACCGCCTAGCAACCACCAAAACACCCTAGCAACATCCTAGCAACCACCTAGAATACCCTAGCAACACCCTAGCAACCACCCAGAATACCCTAGCAACCGCCTAGTAACCACCAAAACACCCTAGCAACCGTCTAGCAACATCATAGCAACCATCAAAACACCCTAGCAACCACCTAGCAACATCATAGCAACCACCCAAAATACCTAAGCAACCGCCTAGCAACACCCTAGCAACCAACCAGAATACCCTAGCAACCACCTAGCAACACCATAGCAACCACCCAGAACACCCTATCAACCGCCTAGCAACCACCCAGAATACCCTAGCAACCGCCTAGCAACCACCCAGAACACCTTAGCAACCCACTAGAAAACCCAGAACAACTTTTTAACTTTAAAATACTTTCAACTTTAAACTAATTTAAACATTAAACTAATTTAAACATTAAACTAATTTAAACATTAAACTAATTTAAACTTTAGACTAATTTAAACTTTAAACTAAATTAAGCTTCAAACTAATTTAAACTTTAAACTATTTTAAACTTCTAACTAATTTAAACTTCAAACTACTTTAAACTCCAAACTACTTTAAACTTCTTCAAACTTTCTGGTCCAGCTTTCTCAAGCCAACTTAAAGTTTGTCTCGACGAACTTTTTAATCTAGTTAAGTTGGCTTGAGAGAGCCAACTTACTGAAATCCTATTTAAACTTATTATTATTATTATTATTATTATTATTCCGAGACTAAAATTTCTATATGAAACTCCTCCTAGAGCTTTAACTCTACATACTCCAAACTCGGCTCAGACACTCAAACTGATCTGACTCGCGTTGCTTTATCTTTTCAGACTGATCGGACTTACGGTTTTCCTAAAAATGACGATCAAAACTCGGAAAAACTCCCATTGACTTGCATTGGGGAGTTCTAAAAAATTCAAATCCAGATTCAAACTGACCAACCGACGAAAATTCAAATCAAAATACCTTGAAGACTAAAAACCAAACTGCCGTTCTATATACTATATGAGCCATTGAGACTCATTTAAACTAATGAACTCTAAACTCATACACTTATAAACTAATTAACTTATAAACTCATGAATTCATAGACTTATGAACTCTTAAACTCATAAATTAATAAACTCTGAACTCTTAAACTCATTTAAACTTATAAACTCTAAACTCATTAAAACTTATAAACTCTAAACTCAAAAACTCTTACACTTATAAACTCATCAATTTATACACTTATAAACTCTAAACTCATAAACTCTGAGTGTGTGTGTGTGTGTGTGTGTGTTCACACACACACACACACACACACACACACACACACACACACACACACACACACACACTAAACTCATTTAAACTTAAACTCTAAACTCATTTAAACTTGTAAACTCAAAACTCGTAAACTATAAACTTCAAACCACTTTAAACTTCTTAAGTTTAAAGCTTCCAGCTCCCAAGCAACTACATAGCAACCAAACTTGAGTACCCTAGCAACCGTTTTGCAAGACCTATATCTCTGTATCAGAACATCGTATAGAGATGAGGTTTGGCTCTTTTGACTCATGCTAGCAAACAGCACTTCCAACATGCTACACATGCTAGCAGTGAATAGCTACATGCTAATAGCGATTAGTTAAGTGCTATATCATGCCAAGGTCATGCTAAGAA
>CM040839.1:27856675-27889175 GCA_022828995.1 Vimba vimba
TGTGTGTGTGTGTGTGTGTGTGTGTGTGTGTGTGAACACACACACACACACACACACACACACACACTAAACTCATTTAAACTTAAACTCTAAACTCATTTAAACTTGTAAACTCAAAACTCGTAAACTATAAACTTCAAACCACTTTAAACTTCTTAAGTTTAAAGCTTCCAGCTCCCAAGCAACTACATAGCAACCAAACTTGAGTACCCTAGCAACCGTTTTGCAAGACCTATATCTCTGTATCAGAACATCGTATAGAGATGAGGTTTGGCTCTTTTGACTCATGCTAGCAAACAGCACTTCCAACATGCTACACATGCTAGCAGTGAATAGCTACATGCTAATAGCGATTAGTTAAGTGCTATATCATGCCAAGGTCATGCTAAGAACTTTATAAAGACTCCATAGTAACCATCTGTGACAACTACCAACCACCTAGTAACACCATAGCAACCACCCAGAATACCTTAGCAACACCATAGCAACCACCCAGAACACCCTAGCAACCGCCTAGCAACCACCCAGAATACATTAGCAACTGCCTAGCAACACCATAGAAACTGCCCAGAACACCCTAGCAACCGCCTAACAACACCATAGCAACCACCCAGAACACCCTAGCAACCGCCTAGCAACCACCCAGAATACTCTAGCAACACCATAGCAACCACCCAGAACACCCTAGCAACCGCCTAGCAACCACCCAAAACACCATAGCAACTGCCTAGCAACCACCCAGAAAACCATAGCAACCAACCAGAACACCCTAGCAACTGCCTAGCAACACCCTAGCAACCACCCAAAATACCTTAGCAACTGCCTAGCAACACCATAGCAACCACCCAGAACACCCTAGCAACCACCTAGCAACAGCATAGCAACCACCCAAAACACCATAGCAACTGCCTAGCAACCACCCAGAAAACCATAGCAACCAACCAGAACACCCTAGCAACTGCCTAGCAACACCCTAGCAACCACCCAAAATACCTTAGCAACTGCCTAGCAACACCATAGCAACCACCCAGAACACCCTAGCAACTGCCTAGCAACACCCTAGCAACCACCCAAAATACCCTAGCAACACCCTAGCAACCGCCCAAAATACCATAGCAACTGCCTAGCAACACCCTAGCAACCACCCAGAACACCCTAGCAACCACCTAGCAACAGCATAGCAACCACCCAGAACACCCTAGCAACCGCCTAGCAACCACCCAGAACACCATACCAGCCAACCAGAATACCCTAGCAACCACCCAGAACACCCTAGCAACTGCCTAGCAACACCCCAAAATACCCTAGCAACTGCTTAGCAACACCCTAGCAACCACCCAGAACACCCTAGCAACCACCCAGAACACCCTAGCAACCGCCTAGCAACCACCCAAAACACCCTAGCAACCCACTAGAAAACCCCCAACAACTTTTTAACTGTAAACTACTTTAATCTTCAAACTGATTTAAACTTTAAACTAATTTAAATGTTAGACTAATTTAAACTTTAAACTAATTTAAACTTTAAAGTAATTTAAAATTTAAACTACTTTAAACTTTAAACTAATTTAAACTTTAGACTAATTTAAACTTTAAACTAATTTAAGCTTCAAACTAATTTAGACTTTACACTATTTTAAACTTCTAACTAATTTAAACTTTAAACTAATTTAAACTTCAAACTACTTTAAACTCCAAACTACTTTAAACTTCTTCAAACTTTCTGGTCCAGCTTTCTCAAGCCAACTTAAAGTTTGTCTCGACGAACTTTTTAATCTAGTTATTATTATTATTATTATTATTCTGAGACTAAAATTTCTATATTAAACTCCTCCTAGAGCTTTAACTCTACATACTCCAAACTCGGCTCAGACACTCAAACTGATCTGACCAAGTGTGCTATATCTTTTCAGACTGATCGGACTTACGGTTTTCCTAAAAATGACGATCAAAACTCGGAAAAACTCCCATTGACTTACATTGGGGAGTTCTAAAAAATTCAAATCCAGATTCAAACTCACCAACCGACGAAAATTCAAATCAAAATACCTTGAAGACTAAACCAAACTGCCGTTCTATATACTATATTAGCCAATGAGACTCATTTAAACTAATGAACTCTAAACTCATACACTTATAAACTAATTAACTTATAAACTCATGAATTCATAGACTTATGAACTCTTAAACTCATAAATTAATAAACTCTGAACTCTTAAACTCATTTAAACTTATAAACTCTAAACTTATTAAAACTTATAAACTCTAAACTCATTTAAAACTTATAAACTCTAAACTCAAAAACTCTTACACTTATAAACTCATAAATTTATACACTTATAAACTCTAAACTCATAAACTCTGAGTGTGTGTGTGTGTGTGTGTGTGTGTGAACACACACACACACACACACACACTAAACTCATTTAAACTTAAACTCTAAACTCAAAAACTCTTACACTTATAAACTCATCAATTTATACACTTATAAACTCTAAACTCATGAACTCTGAGTGTGTGTGTGTGTGTGTGTGTGTGTGTGAACACACACACACACACACACACACACATACACACACACACTCTAAACTCATTTAAACTTAAACTCTAAACTCATTTAAACTTATAAAGTCAAAACTCAAAAACTCATAAACTACTTTAAACTTCAAACCACTTTAAACTTCTTAAGTTTAAAGCTTCCAGCTCCCAAGCAACTCCATAGCAACCAAACTTGAGTACCCTAGCAACCGTTTTGCAAGACCTATATCTCTGTATCAGAACATCGTATAGAGATGAGGTTTGGCTCTTTTGACTCATGCTAGCAAACAGCACTTCCAACATGCTACACATGCTAGCAGTGAATAGCTACATGCTAATAGCGATTAGTTAAGTGCTAAATCATGCCAAGATCATGCAAAGAACTCTATCAAAACTCCATAGTAACCATCTGTGACAACTACCAACCACCTAGTAACACCATAGCAACCACCCAGAACACCCTAGCAACCGCCTAGCAACCACCCAGAATACCTTAGCAACCGCCTAGCAACACCATAACAACCACTCAGAACACCCTAGCAACCGCCTAGCAACCACCAAGAATACCCTAGCAACCACCTAGCAACACCATAGCAACCACCCAGAACACCCTAGCAACCGCCTAGCAACACCATAGCAACCACCCAGAACACCCTGGCAACCGCCTAGCAACCACCAAGAACACCCTAGCAACCACCTAGCAACACCATAGCAACCACCCAGAACATCCTAGCAACCGCCTAGCAACCACCCAGAATACCCTAGCAACCGCCTAGCAACACCATAGCAACCACCCAGAACCGCCTAGCAACACCCTAGCAACCACCCAGAACCGCCTAGCAACCACCTAGCAACCAACCAGAATACCCTAGCAACCACCTAGCAACCACCCAGAAAACCCTAGCAACCGCCTAGCAACCATCCAGAATACCCCAGCTACCACCTAGCAACCACCCAGAACACCTTAGCAACCCACTAGAAACACCCTAGCAACTTTTTAACTTTAAACTACTTCAAACTTTAAACTACTTTAAACTTCAAACTAATTTAAACTTTAAACTAAAAACTTCAAACTACTTTAAACTTTAAACTTCATACTTTAAACTTTAAACTAAATTAAACGTTAAACTAAATTAAACTTCAAACTACTTTAATCTTCAAACTACTTTAAACTTTAAACTTTCCAGTCCAAACTTTCTCAAGCCAACTTAAAGTTTGTCTCGACGAACTTTTTAATCTAGTTTGAATTGGTATTGTACCTGGCTAGTAAAATTCCAAAAATATCTCCATAAAAGCATCTAATGCACCATATATTCCTAAATATGTATTTTAGATACATATCTCAGTTTACTTATTGTAGAAACTAAATCCAAATTAATCCATCCATGACCCGGTTTAGCAGATTTACCTTTCCTGGTGGAATCAATACATATTTCTGTTGATGATCACCTTGGTTACTGTTTGGGTTTAGAGCACATTTTTTGGTTTAAAAAATTACATTACGTTCTTTGAAATTGACGCGGAACTTTGGCCGAATCAAGCAGATAATCAGGAGGCACAGGCAATCATACATGCAGTGAAAGTAGTCAATGATCACGCCGAGAGAGGAGTGGCTCTGATTCAAGAATACAATGGCTCTCTCACGCAACTCTGAAGAACAATAGCAGTTTCTCCTTCATGTGGTGGAAGATCACCGACGGATCTATCCAGACTGCAGAAAGTCAACACTGGCTGCTGAGCATCAGAAATGAGGGATTGCTGAAAACTTTGTGCTTTTTTTGAGATTGTTGTCATTGTTGTCATGTCAGTGTTGCTCTGATTTCAATAAAATGTAGTTAATTTGCAGCAACTTTTAATATTACTTGCATATCACAGTAACGCCGCACAGCTTAACATAGGCAGTCTTCCACATGATTGAGCTACCTCTAAATATCATTTTTTTTGTCAACATTTTTGCATATTTCTCATTTTGAAGTTAAAAGGAACAGTTTAAGAGGTTAAGACACTAACATTTTGCAAAAAAAAAAAATTGGACTTGATAAGGACCACCCTAATGCGCATGTATCATTCCTATTTTGCACCCGACGCACAGTGGACTTTTCCCTCCACAGACGCACGTCGGTAAATTAGGGAATGAACTTGCGCTCCCGGGGGCGGTTCAGTGAAAAGAGGAGGCGTGTTCCGGCGCAAATGTTCCCTGGTGCTATTTTGCAGTTTCAGAAAACAATTCTGCCACAGACCAGGAAAAACCTAGTCTAAAGTCAGTGGCGCGTTCAGATGCTATTTTAAGGGCGCATGCTTGGCCATAATGTAGCGTGTGCACAACGCGCATACACTTTGCTTCTCTCATCTACACACAGACACAGCAGTTCCCATTTTTGCAAAGGAAAAATATTCCACATGAGGGAAATCACTGTGGTGTCCATGAAGATGTGAAAAAATAGGCATAAATCTAGCTTACATATTTACCCAAATTATTATACGCCTGTTTAACCGAAGCTAATTTGGGTGTGTTTCTCCATCCCCAATGTCACTTCTCTGTGTTTTACGGCCCTGACGAGAACGTCGGTCTCCTCGGCTGTGAACCGCTCCTGGCAAATCCGCCGTTATAATAGCAATCCGCCATGGAACAAGCGCGCCTGCTCTTAAAGGGAATGTGAGATGACGCTCTGATTGGTTTATTTCACGTTACGCCCAAACCACACCTATGAGTAATGAAGCTACTTCAGACCAAACCATTTTAGATTTGCGTCGGGCGCGAGAGTCATTTATCCCGCCGGTATAATAGCAACAGCGCCCGAGATCCGCCCACAAAGTTACTTGCGTTTCGCCTTTGATACTTGCGTTTCAGATCGTTAAAATAGGGCCCTAAAGCTACCAGTGGCACTCAGGAAACACACATGGACGAAAACTCATATATGAGTTCGAAGACCATGTTGGACGAGTCATTGTAAAGCAGTTAAAGTCCTGTAAGTTCTGTAAACGCTGGGCTGCCGAGCAGTATTATGTTTGGCTGTTCTGTTGGTTGTTGGAGGTCCCACCGAGCTCATTGAAGGATCCGCCCTGCTTCCAGTCGGCCGGTAGAGTTCCTGTGTGATCAAGCAGGGAAAGCCGTTTCCTCGGCTCGGCATTCTTCAGGTTCACAAACAACTGGTTGTTCTTCGGCTGTCAGGAAAGACAAAAATCAACAATTATAGCAAGAGCTTTCTACAACATTCCACATAATTCCTCAATCCTCCTAGATATCTACAGTACAGAGCTGGTCAGTTTGTGCTCTCAAACCATGGGTAAGCTCAGGTATTTACAATGTTTTTTTCTTTAGAAAGGCGGTTTTGGATTTATGAGTAAAATAAGTGCATATGGTCAACATTCTTTGAACAGACATTTCCTACATATTTAGTTCAAAAATGCACACCTAATTTTACTCATAACTCAAAAACTGCTTCTAACAACACATAGGCAAGGGAATCCGTAGTGAATTAGCATTGTGGGATGGACCAAAAAGTGGCGTCATGACTGAAAAGCTCTATTTAGCATAGCATTATCTTTTGAACAAGTTCCCAACCCGTATAAGCAGCCCATTTATTTCAAGAGCTGTTGAACAATTACAGAGTCAGTTAGTAGAGTAAGCAATGAGCCTCTTAAAAGCACCTTTCCGTAGGGCAGGTTATTGATGTGCGGCGGGCTGCTGCACTGGGTCAGCGTGTGGTAGCTGGGGTTGGAGAAGTAGTTGCTGTTGGGAAGAACATCAGTCTGCGGGAGCGACTCTGGAAACAGACACAGTTACCACACACTAGCACAGCTACACCTCTGTGTTCTCTGTGTTAACATCAATAATACTGAACCTGCTGAAGCGGTCCTGAAATATCTTTTTTCTTTCCAAATGTGCTTTCTGAATAATAAATACATATATATCCCTGTAACCTGCAGCAGTCCAGTGCTCATCTTCTCATTAACAGAGTTTTTCACTTGCTCTTCATATTACATAACACTTGACTAAACATGAATTTGACTAAACATGTATGTTGGTGCTTATATTCCAGTCTTAAAAAAAGTTCATAGTTTTTTCATATGATTACCAGGTACTGCTTCTCAGATCTGCATTGGTTGGATTAAAACTTCATGTTCTTTTGAGTTTGGAAAATTCTGTACACAGTGATCATCAGAATATCTCTTTTCCCGTCCTAGAAAATATCCAGATTTTAAAACTCATTTTAACTTCTGTTTAGTTCAAATAAGTGCGTTTTAACAGCACTTAAAATATGCATAACTGAAAACTAGCGAGCTATATTTGAAAACAGAAGTGCGTCACAAAGCTCAGTGCAAGTGGGCCGTTCTGCCATAGTTTAGTCAACAAACAGTAAATCATAAGAATGATCACCAATGTAATTATGACAGTTATTCATAATATGATGTGACAACTAGGGATGCAACGATATGAAATTTTTGGCCGATACAGATAATTCTTTATATTTGAAAGCCGATAACCGATATATTGGCCGATAAATCTAAATCCGAGTTTTTTTGTAATTTTTGAGAGTCTGATTACAAAAACAAAAGTCTCACCATTAAAATCCATGTCCCAATGTCCCAAACACACAATTATAATGTTCTCATGATAATTTTATGTAGCCGATATGGCAGACTTGCGCTGCACGTTAACTGCACTTATACAGTATTTTCCTTTTTTGAAGTGATTCCAATCATATTTCAAACGATTCAAAACCATCATGTTGAACAAGTGTGCATCTGAAGTGTATTTATCGGCCGATAATGATAACATTAAAAATGAACGTATATCGGCCGATACCGATATGGTGGCCGATATATCGTGCATCCCCAGTGACAACTGTAAGACTCGCTGAGCAGATTCATCATTACAGTCATCATGGTGACACTGACCTGTGATGGCGTATTCGGTGTTGGCCCTCATGGTGGGTGTGTACGTGACCGCAGGCATCGTGGATTCTTCGCCTTTCTGTTTCTTCCGGTAAATGATGAAGAGGAGGAGAAGGATGAGCACGAGGAGTACCAGGACGATGATTCCTGCAATGGCACCGATCTGATACGAGTCCACGGGCACAGCGGCACTCGTCAAACTGTTGAGATTCCCCACGATGATCACGCCAGCTGAGAAAGACAGGACACATCGGTGTCACACACGTTCAGATGAAGCTTCACTGAGTGTGTGATCATGTGTGACGGATCCAGACGTCTGTAGCTGTGAAACATCAACACAGGAGGCAAGGCAGGCAGTGCATGCGCAAAACATTGGATGAGAAATATTACAAAGATAAAACAATGCTAATATTACAAAATGTGACATTGTAATGCTGTTACACATGCTGTTAATGGAAAGACTAATTAAAAAGCAAGTAAACAACTCAGACACTTAATATTATTAATTAATCAAACTTGAAATGGCCTGAAAACATGATGACTGAGGGTATTTTAGTGAGCGATCAGCTTGGTGAAGTTAAAGTACATCTTCGTGTCTGTGAACAGTGTTTACCGAGCTTGATCACTGATGAAAATAAGCTGAACATCAGCTCACAAATTATATTTTCTATATGTCATATTCATTTGTTAACAAACAAGTATTCATTACTTCAATGAGCTTATTGTTTCCGCCTTCAATACATACATTATTAGCTAACTGTGTGATTTGTAAATGTACAATTCTGAGATATATTGGACAGTTTCCTCTGATATCAGATCACTCTAAATTGTAATGTGGACTCATGCATTTTCTGTAAAGCTGCTTTGAAATGATGTGTATTATGAAAAGTGCTATACAAATAATTGAATTATATTGAATATTGTGTTACTGCCTTTAGTTATTATTTTGGAATAAATGTAAAAATGACTAAAAACACTAACATAATGAGATTAAACTTGGTTCCAATAAATATAACATTACATAGTTAATGCAGAAACACAGAACAGAATTGTAAATGTGACAACATTAATTGTAACTGGGACATGAATTTACATTTGTATTACAAGGTTACACTTTATTTTATTACACTGTAATTATACATTTAAGCGTAGAGTAATAATAATTAACTACATAGAGTAGGATGAGGGTTTGGTTTGGGGTTGATTGTATGTAATTATGCATAATAGTTATTAGTACATAATAGTTATTAGTATATAATAGTTATTACTACAGTAACTACATGTAACGTGTAACAATGACACTGTAAAATAAAGAGTTACCAAAAAAAGATTTTCCTCATCATTTTCATCTATTACTGAAGTTGAACTTATTTTGCTATTCTAAAAACTAGGAAACAATGAGATTTACCCAATTGATGGTTTGCTGATTGTTAGTGAGCTTTTGTGAAGTGTAAAAGGCAGCGGTCGTGAGTGCTAATGTAAGGTTACCCTGGTCACAGCGAGTGCCCTTCCAGCCGGGATTACAGTAGCAGGTGCCAGTCATGTGATCACAGGTGGAGTTATTGAGGCAGTCACACACCTGCCGGCAGCCGTATCCATACGTTCCTGCGGGACACTCTGGAAGCCAGTGGGACAACGCTGGATCAGATGTAGACTCGTGCGAGTGCTTATCAAAGTGTGCTTATGAATATGGACGTCTTTACTCACTCTGTTGACAGTGGCGTCCCATGAAGCCCGTGCGGCAGGTGCAGTGACCGGAGATGTGATCGCAGTCCGCGCCGTTCTCACACTGACACACCAGCACACAGTCCTTCCCGTAGAAGCCCAGCGGACAGCCTGCAGGAGAGGGACGTGTGAGCACACAGGTTGCAGAGAGAGAGAGAGAGAGAGAGAGAGAGAGAGAGGTGAACTCACGCTGTGTGCAGTAGAGCCCCGTCCAGCCGGCTGTACACTTGCACTCGCCGTCGTAAGCGCTGCAGAACGCCCCGTTGTGGCAGTTACAGGTGTGGATGCAGTTAGGACCCCACTGACCCGGAGGACAGGCTACGGGCAAACACACACACACACACACACACATCATACATCACATCACACATCACCTGCAGCAGTGCTGTCCAAACACACATACACACACATCACACCCCTGCAGCAGTGCTGTCCAAACACACATACACACACATCACACCCCTGCAGCAGTGCTGTCCAAACACACACACACACTCCTGCAGCTGGGTCAGGATTCGTCAATTATTAATAATAATTATAAAACCATTAATCATTTGATGCACTTATTGTGTACATGTTTTTACATTGTACTATACACTACCAGTCAAAAGTTTTGGATCGGTAAGATTTTTAATGTTTTTTTAAAAAAAGTATCTTCTGCTCACCAAGGCTGCATTTATTTGATTAAAAATACAACAAACCAGTAATACTGTGAAATATTATTACAATGTAAATCAGCTGTTTTCTATGTGAATATCTAGTAAAGTGTAATTTATTCCTGTGATCAAAGCTGAATGTTCAGCATCACTACTCCAGTCTTCAGTGTCACATGATCCTTCAGAAATCACTCTAATATGATGATTTGATGATCAAGAAACATTTCTCATTATTATCAATGTTGAAAACATTTGTGCTGCTCCATATTTCTGTAGAAACCATAATGCACTACTATTCAAAAGCTTGAGTTAAGATTAAAAAAAGAAAAGAAAAAGAAATGAATACATTTATTTATTCAAATAAATGCTGTTCATTTAACTTTCTATTTATCAAAGAATCCTGAAAAAATGATTCATGGTTTCCACAAAAATAGTAAAGTTATAAACTGGCATCAAATCATCATATTAGAGTGATTTCTGAAGGATCATGTGACACTGAAGACTGGAGTAATGATGCTGAATATTCAGCTTTGATCACAGGAATAAATATTAAAATACATTAAAATAGAAGACAGCTCTTTTAATAGATTACAAAATATTACTGTTTGATCAAATAAATGTGTCCTTGATAAGCATTTAAAAATCTTAATTGGTCTAAACCTTTGACCGGTAGTGTATCTAACATCATCAGATCATGTGTATTTCATTACTGCTTCTCTGTATGATCAGCAGGGGGCACAAGAGACCACAGACCCGCAATGAGGTCAAAGCACTGGAAAAACTCTGTTTCTGATGCTCCTGAGTGATGAATCAGCCAAACTAGTGTCTAGTGTCACTGAGCAGAAGGTCTTTATCTGGACGATCCACCGACAGATGAGAGTTAAGTGTTCAGCTACTTCAGCTGAGCAAATTAAAAGGAACTGAATGTAATTATTCTGTCTAGATGTGGAAAGTTTTTTACATTGCAAAAAAAAAAAAAACTTAAAAAAACAAACACCTGCTTCAGGGTCAAAATCAGATCAGATCAGTACTGGAGACAACAGCTGCTACAAATCCCAAATTAAGTTGTTTGAAGAGGGGAAACAACCCAGACATCAGGCTTTCCTGACAGCTGCAGAACTGTGCTAACATGAGAGAAAGTGCCTAGACATCCACACTCTCCTCCTTTTATTACAGGCCAACATTAGGTTTCTGATCTGCAGGGGACTTAAAGAAATAGTCGGACATCGCCCACCATCAGGCTGTTGTGGACCGTCTGACAGCTCAGCTTTTGCATGTTACAGGTTGTATATCCACAGTCCAGTGGCGGCTGCTGGTCTTTCAAAGAGGGGAAGCTCATTTTCGGCCTACATCATAAAAATTGTCCATTTATTTATATGTAAATTCTGCCCTACGTTCCTTTTCAAGAAATTGGCTAGCAATTTCGACAAGCAAATACCAAGAAATAGTTGCAGCAGTCAGCGTCAGCGACTTTTTATAGTACAAAATTGCTGTCAATCAAAAGGAGATGCAGTCTTTTTAAAGACCCTCCAATCATCACGCAGAAGCCCGGAGTCCAGGCCAGCCCACTCCTCATTCACCCCCAGAGACGCTGAGCGTCCGTGGGCGGGACATAATCGCAGCATTTATCCAATGACCGTCTAGTTTCGAAGCACTGAAAAAAACGCTCCGGTTACGACTGTAACCTCGGTTCCCTGAAGAGGGAACGAGCGTTGCGTCGAGTTTGACGCTATGGGAACGCTTTGCGTGATGACGTCTTGAAGCACATGTAAAATCAGTCCAATGGTGTAGCGGGACGTCAGAGGCGGGTGACGTCACGTACCAGGAAGCTATAAAAGCCGGCCTGAAGCAGGAAACAACAGCTTAGTAAAGTCTGAAGTCGTGCTGACAGGCATGAAGGAGATATGGCAAGGTGACGCAACGCTCGTTCCCTCTTCAGGGAACCGAGGTTACAGTCGTAACCGGAGCGTTCCCTTTCAAGGGAACTCGCGTTGCGTCGAGTTTGACGCTATGGGAACGTCTATACCAACGCCTCCATAGCTACAAATGTCTGTCCTGTGTGAAATCTGGTGAGCAGCACTAGGAAGACAAAACATGAGACCCTGGAGCAGAGTCTAGATCCAGAGAGTAGAACCTGACGAAAGTGTGCGGTGAGGACCAGCCTGCCGCATCACAACCGTCCTGTAACGAAACTCCTGATATAAGGGCCTTAGAGGCCGCCATACTCCTCGTAGAGTGCGACCGGACAGCCAAAGGAGAAGGCTGTCCAGCCGCCTCATAAGCAAGTGAGATAGTCTCAACCACCCACTGCTCATCCTTTGCTTAGACACTGGACCTCCCTTGTTAGGGGAGCAAATGTCACTTTTACGCCACAGGGCAGCTCTGTGGACATACGCGTCTAACGCCCGAACAGGGCAAGCAAATTATTAGCCTCCTGGTCCGATTTCGAAAGGGAGGAGGACCTCCAAGTGCCACGAGGGAAACGAGATACCAAAGGGGTCTTTCCCCACAGACATTCCACCCAAAGGAATGTGGTAAGCACCTATGGCCGCCACATAAACCTTTAAGGTGGACGGGGTCAGACCAGCAGTGAACCGGTCCTGCAGGAACTCCAGAACTGTACCAATTGGGCAGTTGACTGGATCCAACCGACGGTCACTACACAAAGAGGTGAATACTCTCCAGTTCAGGGCATAAAGTTTCCTCGTGGAGGGAGCTCTGGACCGTAGAATGGTCTCAACAACCTCAGTTGAGAGACCTGACTCTATGAGCTGGGCCCCCTCAGAGGCCAAGCCCACAGGTTCCACAGTTCTGGGCGGGGGTGAAATATCGAGCCCTCCGCCTGGGACAGAAGGTCCCTCCTGACGGGTAGCTCCAGAGGAGGCCCGTCGAGGAGCGACACAAGATCGGGAAACCATACTCTGCCCGGCCAGCGCGGGGCTATAAGAAGCAGGCAAACCCGGTCCCTGCGAACTCTCTCCAGAACTCCCGGGAGCAGAGCAACTGGGGAAAAGCGTACAGACGTAGCCTCGGCCACGTCTGCACCATAGCATCCAGTCCAAAGGAGCTGGATGCGTGAGGGAGAACCAAAGTGGACAGTGAGACGTCTCTCGAGACGCAAACAGACCCACTTATAATTCCATATCAGCTCCACCACCTCGGGGGTGGAGCCACCATTCCCCGGGCCTCGGCCCCTGTCTCGACAGAGTGTCTGCTCCTATATTCTGGACCCCGGGGATGTAGGCTGCCTTGAGTGACAGCAACTTCCCCTGGGACCACAAGAGGATATGGCGTGCCAGCGCAAACCCCCTTGATATAGGCGACTACCGACGTGTTGTCCGTATGTACTACACATGGTGTCCCCTGAGACCTGTGATAAAGCTCCTCAGAGCCCGGAAGACAGCTAACATCTCTAGGCGATAGATATGCCAGGAACGATGATGGTCTTCCCACAGACCTTGAGATGAGCGACCCTCAGGATCGCTCCCCAACCCGTGAGGGAAGCATCCGTCGTTAGCAGTTTGCGACGACAAGGAGCTCCCCGCACTGGGCCCTGGGACAGGAACCAAGGTTTCTTCCACATAACCAAGGCACGTAGGCATCACCGCGTGACCTTGATTGTGCGAAATGGGTTGCCCCTCGGGGAAAAACCCTCTGGTCCTGAGCCACCACTGCAGGGGCCTCATGTGCAGCAGTCCAAAAGGTATCCCGTTGGAAGCTGCTGCCATGAGACCCAACAGTCTCTGGAACTGTTTGACAGTGAGTAGCTGGCCTAGCTTTACACTTCTCACAGCTGCCAGGATCGAAGCGTGGCGATGACAGGCGCGCCTGCATCGACACTGAATCCCAAACCACGCCTAAAAAGTGGTCCTCTGGAGTGGAGAAAGCACACTCTTCTTGGCGTTCAGCCGTAACCCCAACTCTTTCATATGGGCGAGAACAACATCTCGATGTTGAACCGCCATCTAATGCGACTGAGCTAAAATCAACCAATCGTCGATGTAGTTCGTGATGCGAATACCCCGGAGGCGCAGAGGCGCCAGAGCTGCATCCACGCATTTGGTGAAAGTGCGGGGTGATAAAGCCAGGCCGAATGGAAGAACTCGATATTGGTATGCTTTGCCCCCGAAAGCAAACCTCAGGAACTTCCAATGTCACGGACGGAAGGAAATATGCGTCCTTGAGGTCTATCGTGACAAACCAGTCCTCGGACTAATCTGTGGCACGATTGTCTCAATGTTAACATTTTGAACTTGAGCTGCATGACAACTCGAAGACCTAAAATGGGACGCAATCCCCCGTCCTACTTTGGAACTATGAAGTACCGGCTGTAAAACCCGGTTTCCCTGTTGGAGGGAGGTACATATTCTATGGCCCCTTTCTCTAACAGAGTGTTTACTTCCTGTTCCATAACCAGAACCTGCTGGGGGCCCACCATTGTGGGCAGGACCCCCATAAACCGCGGTGGGCTTTACTAGAATTGTATCTAATACCCTTTTTCCACGGTCTGCAGGACCCAACGAGAAACATTTGACAGTAGCTTCCACGCTGTCAAAGATTCTACTAGAGGTACCAGTCTCTCGAGACTGGTTTCTGGATTTTGTTGCTGTTGAGTAGTCGGTTCGTCGCCCTGTAACGGCGCACCGGCAGGGAACGACCAAACAGACTGCTCTAGCACCCTCCTCAGAGGGGGCGGGCATCCCGAGGCCACTACGTTTCCGGGTGGACCTTGAGATATGTGCTCGCCGGAGACCGCTGCGCCCTGTAACACCGGAGGCGGCAGGGTTGGCAGAACGGTCCCCTGAGGGCACCGAAGAGAGACGGCACCGTATTTTTCTCCTGCTGTTGAGCAGTCGGTTCGTCGCCCTGTAACGGCGCACCGGCAGGGAACGACCAAACAGACTGCTCTAGCACCCTCCTCAGAGGGGGCGGGCATCCCGAGGCCACTACGTTTCCGGGTGGACCTTGAGATATGTGCTCGCCGGAGACCGCTGCGCCCTGTAACGCCGGAGGCGGCAGGGTTGGCAGAACGGTCCCCTGAGGGCACCGAAGAGAGACGGGCACCGTGAAAAGAGGTGTTAACCGCTCTGCTTCGGGGGGACTACCCTCATTTGTCCTGAGCCCTCAGACATCAGGACTTTTTCCCAGCAGCCTTCTTGGCGGTAATAACGGTCCGCAGATCCGTTTTACCCCTCGAAGACTGCTGGGTTTGAGAGCGCCCTCCGTGTCCCCGAGATTTTTGTGGGGGAGCACGGGAGGAAACGCTCTGTTTCTGAGTGGCGCGGTGCTCAGCGCTCTTTTTAGAGGAGTGAGGCTGCTCCCGCTCAGCAGCCTCATAGAAAGAACGGCGGGGGAGAAGTTTCTGAAGTGCAGCTGCCTGTTTTGAAGCTTCTTGTGACTTCGCTACAGCACTATTAACTGCGTCTCCAAATAACCCTTGCGTGGATACTGGTGCATCTAAAAGAACATGTTTTTCTTTGTCCTTTATGTCACTTAAGTTAAGCCACAGATGCCTCTCAGCGGCCACCAGGGCTGCCATAGAGCGGCCGAAGGATTTAGCCGTCTCCTTGGTGGCCCTGAGAGACAAATCCGTGGCTCTACGCAGTTCAGACACCGTATCAGCACTAATACCCCCGCCCTCCTCAAAATCACCCAATAACTCAGCCTGGTAAGCCTGCATTATGGACATTGTATGTAAACACGCTGCAGCTTGACCGGCGGCGGCATAAGCTTTATGAACCAGGGAAGAAGTAACTTTTACTGGCTTGGATGGAAGTGCAGGAGCCTTCAGAGAAGATGCCGTTGCTGGAGAGAGATAGCTCGCGAGCGTCTCTTCCACCTTCGGCATCTCCCCATAACCATGCTCTTTATAATTGTGAATGGATGAATAGTGTGATGTTTGTGCAGTATACACTCGATATGACACTGGTTTCGCCCACGATCTCGACACCTCGGTGTGGAGATCGGGGAAAAACGGCAGGCTCCTGCGCTGGGGCTGCGCACGAGATGGCAGGAAGCGTTCGTCGAGCTTACTTTTCGAACGAACGTCCTGCCTATCTTCTGGCCACTCAATAGACAGTCTGTCAACAGCTCTAGTAATGACATCGAGCAGTTCCTCAAACGCATGAGACTGAGGTGGCGAATCCTCAGACTCAGCTACAATACTCACAACATCCAACTCCTCAGAGCTGGATAGTTGCAGTACTGGCACCTCTATCGGGGGGGAAGAAACCGCAGCGCGTGCTTCCACACCCTGATAAGAGGCACTGGATCTATCAGACGGATGCTGAGATAAGGCAGAGCCCGTCTCAACATCCACTGATAAATCCATCTGTGAACCCCAGGTCTGAGATCGACGCCGTGCCTCGGCAGCGGCGGGACCCGAGCCCTGGGGAGCGTGGTCGGGATTGAACCGAGCCAAGCGGGATCGGAGCGTACGCAATGGAAGCGCACAGCAATGCACACAGTCACCACCCTCGAGTGCTGACTGGGCATGCTCCTCTCCCAAACAAACAACACAAAGAGTGTGTGTGTCACCTCCCGTAAAATAACGCGGGCAGGGATGGACACACACTCTAAACTGCTGCTCGCTCGCCATACTGAATATATATATATATATGATATAGACAGACAACACCAAATATACAGACAGATTTCACACAGAGCGCAACTGAAGACTCAGAAAGCTGTTGTTTCCTGCTTCAGGCCGGCTTTTATAGCTTCCTGGTACGTGACGTCACCCGCCTCTGACGTCCCGCTACACCATTGGACTGATTTTACATGTGCTTCAAGACGTCATCACGCAAAGCGTTCCCATAGCGTCAAACTCGACGCAACGCGAGTTCCCTTGAAAGGGAACTGTTCAGAGCAGCCCCATAGAAGCTGGGCTTCAACAGGGAAATGCACTGTGACGCTATGGGAATGTCTGAGAAGGAAATCGAGTCAGCCAACCTGCTATATGTAGCTGATTCTTCGAGATGAACGTGTTCTAACGAATTTTTATCAATAAAATGTTAACACAATAGTACATATTTGACCATTAATCTTTTGACATTATAGGGGAAGCCGAGCTTCCCTTGCAGTCTTAAAGAAATCCCCACTGCCACAGTCCTAGTGTCGGTTTCCCATTTTTAAAGATGAATATAGACTACTGCCACCTGCAGGTATAGAGTTATTTTCTCTAGCTGGCCATTGGCTAAGTCTTTACGGTGAGTTCAAGCGCAACTTTTAAGTCCAGCACGACACGAGGCGACAACACAGTCGGCTTTCATTGCCACTAGTTCTTCGGCGTCATGGCCTTAAAGGATTAGTTCACTTCAGAATTAAATTTTCCTGATAAATTACTCACCTATGACCCATGATGTTCATGACTTTCAGTCGAAAAGAAATGAAGGTTTTTGAGGAAAATATTGTGAGTATTTGTGGTTAAAAGTATATAAATGTTTATTTTTTTTTAGAAAATGACTGATGGTTTGGCTAGACAAGACTCTTATTCCTCGGCTGGGATCGTGTCGAGACTTTGAAGCTGCATTGAAACTGAAATTTGGACCTTCAACCCATTGGACCCCATTGAGGTCACTTTATGGAGAAAAATCCTAGAATGTTTTCCTCAAAAACCTTTCTACTGAAGAAAGAAAGACATGAACATCTTGGATGACATGGGGGAGAGTCAATTCTTAAGTGAACTAATCCTTTAAAGAAGTGATTCTATATTCTACCATGAGCCTCAATCTGATAGAGCAAGAGCTTTAAGAGTTGATCAAGAGCATTTAGTGAGATTGCACAGAATACTGACGCTGTGAGCAGTCACTGCCGATCCAGCCGGGGTAACACTGACACGAGCCATCGAAGGGGTTACAGGTGCCGTTATGAGTGCAGGTGCAGCTCCACGCGCAGTTCTTGCCAAACCGGCCACTGGGACACACTGCAGACAGACAGACAGACAGACAGACAGACAGAGCAGGACATCAGTACCACGGCCCACTGAGAGGACTATAAGAACACACACTGGAAAATGGGAATGGAAAACAAAAAGAAATGAAAGAATAAATGCCGTACATTGTACTTATTTTTAGATGCAAGTACATAGAACTTAAAGCCACTTAATATAAAGTGGGACCGACAGCTGTACTGTAGCAGTGAGTGAGAGGGGCTTTTCTTGCCTTCGTTGCAGAGCGCCCCTTTAAAGCCAGGCTGACAGTCACACTGGCCGGTCACATGGTGACAGGGGCCCTTGCTGCGGACGCAGTGCGGACAGGCCTGGCTACAGCGGTGGCCGAAGAAGCCCGGAGAACAGACTGGGAAACACCAGGAGAACAGAGCGGATGAGAAAACAGACATGTTGTCATGGGACAGACACAGGTGGTGTGTGTGAGCACTCACTGCGCTGGCAGGTGGTTCCTCTGAATCCAGGCGCGCACTCGCATGCGCCCTCGTCCGGGGAGCAGGACGCCCCGTTCTTACAGTTACAGGACAGGGAGCAGTTCGGCCCCCAGCGGCCCTCAGCACACATGCTGTCGCAGTGAATGCCTGTGAGAAACACACACACTGGATGACTGGATGATCCCACAACACACACTCACAAAAACACAACATTACTTTTATAATCCCAGATAACCATTTAGAAAACTTTTTTTACAGCATTCAAGGCTGTGATTTTGCACTGAGAACTATGAGATGTTCACGAGTTCACCTGCCCATCCAGTCCTAATGAAAGATGGTAAACAGTTTGGCCTGCTGTCCTGGTCTCGAGCTCTGAGCTAATTCAGGGCCCGGACTACGGGATTGAATAGAAAGAGGTAGCTTGGAATAGAGAAAGGTGATGGAGGCATTGCCGGAAAAGAAACTCCTGCTTATATACGCTCATGATAATGACTGACAGGTAGTGATGGGAGAATCATAACTTTTTGAAGCTCTGAATCAGTTGAACCAATAGCTTTGTTAAATAATTATGTGAGTTTGACTAAACGCAATCTGTGCCTGACAAAAGCAAAGCATTCTGTTTAGAAAGTTTGCCCGGCTCATGAAGTACTGGGAAATATTATTACAATGTAAATCAGCTGTTTTCTATGTGAATCAGACGCTGCAGGATCACGATTGTTCAGATTCACCGAAGACAACGATCACATGCTTTTCTTGTTCCCTTTCGAAAGGGAACTCCTGTTGCGTCCCATTGGGGTTGCTAAGGGGGAATGCCTTTGGCGTGACCGGTGTCTGAAGTGGAAATCTAAGGAAGGAACATCTCTGGGTGAACCTGGCTGACATCGGGGAGAGGGAGAAATCCCTCCTCCTCGATGCGCCGGTTCCGCCTTCCGAGCTTTTTGGCACATCCGTTGAGATGCGCTCCGCGGCTCTTAAGTCCTTCATGCTGCACCGGTCCTAGCCCACGCCTCAAGCCACGAAGGGGGCTGGCTCATCCCGGTCTGAGGATCGGAGACGAGACCAGAAAGCGAGCGCCACCTCTCATGCTCCCCCTCCTTCGAGGTGAGTTTAGAAAGAGGCGAGGTAACATCAGAGAAGTGTTCCAGAACAATCGCCCTGAGCGGCGTTCTGGGGCTCCAGAGGCTAACTAACATGCTAACTCCGTTCTTGAGAAGCTCCAGTCTATGACTGCTGGTGTTGACCATTGGAATGAGGACTCATTTGTCCAGTCCTTTGACTTAGCTCAGCCAATAGGGCACTCGTTCCTTCAGCAGTGCAGCGTGGGTATTCCGTTCTCCATAGCGACTCCAAGAGGACACAGCGCAAGTTCCCTTTTGAAAGGGAACGTCTCAGGTTACGCATATAACCGTGGTTCCCTGAGAATAGGGAACAAGACACTGTGTCCCTTTGCCATGCTTTCGGCATTCCTGCAGACGTCTCCTTCAGACAAGAAGTGGATGAAGTATTGTACAGGAGCCCTTTCATACTCTCACCTGTAGTGACTTCATGGGCTGCCGCCTGCCAATGTCAAGTTCATTGTCGTGTTTAGATTTCCACTTCAGACACCGGTCACGCCAAAGGCACTTCCCAATAGCGACCCCAATGGGACACAGCGCAAGTTCCCTATTTTCAGGGAACCATGGTTACATCCGTGACCTGAGATGTTTATTCATTCAGCTCAGCTGGTGCTCATGGAACTCTAATGTTACATTGTGTTTTAGGATTTAGGAACCTAGTTACCAATGTGCAGGTTCAGTGTTTGTGAAGTGTCACATGACTTCAGTCTAAAGGCATGTTCACACCAAGGATGATAACATAAGTTTTAACAATCATTCTAATTTATGAAAATAGAGAAGTCTTTATCACAACAATGACACAGAGGAACAATATTGTTGGAATGACTTTCAGAAGAATTTTTCCTCTTAACCGATAAAAACATTGACAGCCAATCAGAATCCGTCCTGCATTAAAGAGCTCAAACTTTTAAAGCGACAGAACACCAAACCGCAGGGCATGCTAATAATAAACAGAACATTGGAGTGGATGCTAATATAGTTATGGTTACAGTTATCTTTCTTGTTGTGAACAGCCCTGAGCCCACTGACCGTCAGGCGGTGTTTAACAAGCTCTGCTGTCAAAGACAAATGATTAAACATGTCGTCCTGTGTGTCTGAAGCTCAGTGGGTGAAGCAGCTCTGTGGGAGAGAGTCATGACAAAACATGGACAAAAGCTCTTTGAGAGTGAGTGTGTGTTGCTAGGCGATGAGAGGACGCTGGAGATCATTCTAGTGCAGCAGGCCTGAGGAAACACTGCTGACATCATCAGTATGCCGTCGGTGTCGGGATCAACCCAGAGGAATGTGTGGGAGAGGGGGTCTCCACCTTCATGTGCCTGTGCATCAGTCCTCAGCCTTACAATCAAACAGACCAAAACCTTCTCAAGAAAAAAATTAAGATGTACTTCTGAAGAACTTATCTTAAGAATTTTCTTTCTTAAGAAGATTTCTGTGAATCCGGCCCCAGGGACTTTGGGCCAGAGGTTAGAATTATTTTTTAAAGCAGAAATCTTTTAAAAAGCAAATGATAAAAATATAAGTTATCCTGAAAGTCCAGCACACATTCATCACCTGTCCAGCCGGCCAGACAGCGGCAGTGTCCCGTTGAGGGCTGACACCCGTCCGCATGACTGCAGTCACAGCGCTCACGACAGTCCAATCCATACGTCCCGTCCTGCACACACCATCAGGTCATTGAGGGACACTTCTTTCAACTAAAATAGTGATTTTGCACATGAATTTGACGATAAAAATTTTAATAAATTGTATATGAGAATGCACTTTAAAATAACTGTTCATCAGACTGAAGGAATGATGCCTTATGGGTGAAGGCCAAAAATATGGAAAATAATTGAGAGGTAATATATTACACCGGTTCAGTATTATTATAATGAATGCAGCAGAATATAAGAAGGTGACATAAAAGGCATGTGTAACTGTACATTAAGACAGTACAGGGTTTGATATTTCTCTGTGAATCGCAGACCTGACAGTGCTGATCACAGCGGTCTCCTCTCCAGCCCGGAGTACAGGTGCACCTCCCGTCCAGAGCGTCGCACGCGCCTCCGTTACTGCAGGCACACGTCAGGTTACAGCCCAGACCCCACGAACCACTGGGGCAGTTAATGGAGCAGTCCACCCCGTGCCACCCTGAAACAACAGTGTTGAAAATCATAAAAGCACTAAAAACACTGCAAGAGCTAAGACACGTGAACAAAACACATACGCTACTCACAGTCGGAGCCGAAACATGACAGTGATTACCAAATGTGATCAGATTACCTGAAAGTAAGATAAACTAGTTCCTAGGTCTTCTCTATGTATACATAGCCCTCATTTCCAGGTGCTCTTTGTCAGATCTCGTCATTATTTCAATTATTACTGTTTAATGTGTTTGTTTCCTAAGAAGTGTGTACCTGAGTTTATTTTGATTATTGTTACTAGGGCTGCCCTCTAATAGTCAACCAAAGGCTAGTCTATGAGATGCCTGTAGCCAGTTGGTCACAGGAAAAAAAAAAGTCGTGCAGTCTGTGAAGGACAGATCGTAACACAGCTACACAGACAGAGATCAGCAATCAGCACATGAATCTCAACAATGGTGACAATCAAAATTTTCATGTCGCAATGCAGGATAGTATAAAACTCACAGCATGCACTGCAGCATGAATAATTTTTTTTTTTATTGCCACCATTGTTGAGATTCATGTGCTGATTTTTGATATCTCTGTGCTTCTTACAAGACAGCATTGCTCTGTTTTTTTGTTGTGCATGATGGGTTTTAAAAAGAAATGTAATTGTAATTCACTGAAGTGAAGTGAAGCTTGAAGTGAATGAACAGGGTATATGACAGTTTTGTTGTCATCGTCAATATAACAAACTGCATTCACAAACCATGTGTGTATACAAGTGTGGCTTACAAGAACAGTTCAAGCAGAATGAGAAAACATAATGTTAAAAAGTCAAGGGTCAGGAGCCCAAATAAAGCAAACACTGATCTCCATAATGATCTTCAAACCAAACATTTTCAATTAAACATCTCAATAACAACTTCTGTTGTAGTTCTTGTGTTTCTCTATTTTCTGTTCTTGTGTCCCTCTTTCCTTCAGTGATTCTGCTTGTTAACCCCCTGGGGTCGGCCGTCTCTCTCAATGTGAAGTTCATTCTGAAACGCGTCAGAAAATGATCTGTAACTCAGCGAATGCTTGTCACTGTGACATGAAACATATGTCTTTACAAAGCTTGAAGTCTCCATTTTTAAATGATGTAAATCATATCAAAAACAAATATTCTCTGTTTAAGTAATCCGTATGAAAGCAACGACATGTACAGTTTCTCAAACGGGTCCTCATTATCTCTAATGTGACCACACCCACGTGCGCACGAGCGATTGACATGCAAATAGTTCACGTGAAGGAACGCAGACCTGTAAACGCCCATTACCTCTAAAACAAAGAATCAGAGACTCGAGTAACGTACTGTTTTTCCTCGAGTTTGGATGACTGTGTTTGTGCTGTGCTGTTTACCTTGGATTTACCTCAGAAGAATTAGAAGAACACGATTTGATTATGAGAAAGATTTTTAAGGTAAGACACTCATTATAGTAAGCATATTCTTGTTGCATAAACTTTACATTGTAGCTACTAGTTAAACTGGTGCCAGACTAAAATGTACATTATGAAATGAGATTGAAGTAAAAACATGAAGCCTAATGCTAAATGTATATACATGTACGACACGAGGATGTTTTTATGTTCGATAATAAAACACAGCATGATATAAAAGTAGGCTAGTATGAGTGTTTATTCTAATATGGTGAATATTATAATGTTTAGACACGGGTTTACTGTTAAATACTGTGTTTGTGGATATCTGATCAAACGTAGATATGTATAATATGGTAACAATAATGTTTCATAGTTTGGAGCGGCTCGATTGCTTCACTAAATGTTCTCTGCACGCGCTGTGAGTTTGAGTCATTCGCGCTGTGCGTTTGAAAAGCAAAACATGCCAAACATTAGGCGTCATGTTTTTACTCCAATCTCATTTCATAACGTCATAACGAATGGAAACATTTGAAGTAACATATGATAATCCATATATTTTTCTCTAGCGTAGTGTTACTGAAGTGTTCCTTTTTAACGAATTATAGGCCACCTGCTATCTAGGCTATTGTTATTATTATTTTATGCAGCACTACACGTATGCCTACAAGACACAACAAATCTGGTGTGTGTGTGAGTGTGTGTGTGTGTGTGTGTATATTTTGTACATTTTAAATTGCAATTTTAACCAGAAAAATCTAAAATGTATTCCCAAAATCGTGCAGCCCTATAGTTTCTCTTGATATCAACATGGTCACAGCTGTGTTGTTTTTTGGTTTTTTTTACAGGGACCAGATGCCACTGAGGAGTCCTACTGACTTCAACATTCACATGAGTCTCTGTACATGAACATGGTAAAGTGTAAAACAAACACCTTGGGAATGACAGGTACTATGTTTCAGGAATGGCACAAAGGTGTGTGACTGTTCAAGTCTTTAGATCAGTGTGTTCAATAATGTGATTTTTTTTGTCCTTTGTTGTGTATCTTTGGATTATGTTGTGTTGTAAATAAATCCAAACAATAAAAAAGCCATTCTTTTTTAAATCTCTCCTCAATCTTTGTGCAAGGTTGCTCAGAATGATAGGGCCTGATAGCACCTGATAGGGCCATTATGGGAGGGTCTTTGTCTTTCTCAGGTGTGAAACACATCAATATTTGTGATGATTCACACCTCCTCACATAAAGCTTTCTTACACAAAACATGTCAAACAATTTTTAAATCAATATATTGTTTTATCTGAATGAGTTGTCAGGATGATTTTCACATAGTTTTGAAGCAAATATTCTAGGCTACGTGATACAATTTTCAAAACTCTTGTGAAGAAATAATCAGTATGGGTTTCATGACCTTATTTCAGTGACTTTTTTTTTTCACAAACCACCCATAAACGTCATTATCTCAAAACTACAAACTTTTACATACATGCTGCTGACATATTATTGTAGCAGAGTTTGTGCTGAATACAGTGTAATCAGACTTTAGCCATGAAAATGTCACAAGTAACAGAAATAAGCACAAATGTCAGAGCATGTCAGAACACCTCCAGGGCCCAGAAAACACCTCAGACCCCAGAGCAGGTGTTCATCACTAATGCTCAACAATCACTTACATATTCACATAATTATCTCACGGCAACACTGCGGAAATGATACTTTTACTCTCTGTGGTGTGGATTTTCCTGTGGGGCTGAAAGGGTTAACAGTGTAAGATAAAAAGACACACCCACTAAATGTATTTTAACAGTAATAAACTGTAAGTTAAAAACAGTTATATACTAGGACCAATACTGTTGGCAGTAGTTTACTGTAAAATTTATTTTTTTTGGTTCACCATTGTGCTGAAGAGTAGAGCCTATGCTTTAGTCCAGCAGAAGATATACAAACATTGATGATATGCTGCATGTTGCTTTATTTAACAGGCAGAGACTGTGTAGTTGCTGGTCCAGTGGAAATCTCTTTATTTAAAATATTAGTTTAGTGGTCTCAAATGAAATAAGTTCACAGTAATACTTTTCTCACATTATTAGTACATTATAAATATTAGTTAATAAATTTAAACTGCAGTTGGTCAATTTAAGGCAGTTGGTTTCTGCAAATGAAATGAGTTAACTCGAGTTTTAATTTAGTGCACAGTATATTTACAGTAACATACTGTAGATTACAGTAAAGAACTGTACAATTAACAATAAATTTGACAGTATTTTACTGTAAAAAAGCCTGGTACGGTCTAACAGTGTAATTATTACAGTATGTCGGGCAGAAAAACCAAACATTCGCCTGTCATTCATCGACCTCAAACATGGGTTAGCCTATTAAGCCTAACGTTAACCACTTTACATGGCCGCTCTATTATTAGGCACATATCCTAGTGTTCATGTGGAGTGAAGCTCAATTAATACCACAGAGACTGTGGTTTAACATATGCGTTTAACATAACGTCATTTAGCATGACATGTTTAACATATGCGTTTCTCTCTATAGGTACTCATCACTGAACTGCAGAGTCGACCTCATCGTTGCAGTCGACACTGACTCTACACTGGCCTATTAATGAATTATTAAAATGTTCACACAGTCTCTGTGGTGTTTTTTTGACACATTCATAATCATTACTTTTTCCAGTGCTCTCCCGCAAGCTTTGTGTTCATTTGAGTGTTTAATGTATATTGTAAAGGCTCATTATTATGGTTTAGTATTTCTCTGTAAAGTAGAACAAAATTAGCAATGTTACATTTAATATTCTTTCTCAGCCCTGAAACTCAAAATATTTTGCTGCTTGAAGATGCTGAATCAAATACACCTCCATTCCTGAGGCCTCATGGAAACACACCTTGTCAGGGTATATAAGCAACTTCACACCAAAGACAACTGAACAAGCCTGAGTTCTTCAGGATTACTAGAAAGTTGATCAGAGTTGGAGTTTAACTCTGCAGGACAGTGAGTTGAAGAGAATCACCTGCTTGACAGGAACAGGATCCATCGATGGGAGAGCAGATGGCTGCGTTCTTACAGGAGCAGAGAGAGGAGCAGTTGATGCCGTATGTGCCCACGGGGCAGACCGAGGAGCAATCTGAGCCCTGTAATCATGACCACACATCAGTGACCGGTTCCAGCATACACACACTCAGTCTGTTTAAGATAAGATGAAGTACCTTATATCCCGGTGCGCAGACGCATTCTCCGCTCACGCTGTGGCAGTCTGCTCCGTTCTGACAGTGACAGACCTCCTGACACGCCTCCCCAAAGAAACCAGGAGCGCACGTCTCGTTACAGTACAACCCCGACCACCCCGACCGGCACGAACACTCACCAGACATGGGGTGACAGCTGAGAGAGACGACACATTCAGCGACCATCGACTGGAGTCTGAAGCGCATATACCCTACAGGCCACCAAACTGTAGTTTTGGGTCTGTGAACTTATCCTAGTGCAACAATTCCCAAACTGTTTTGATGTCAAATAATGCATTGTAAAACCTAACAGTTATATGTACTGACCCGCACTCAAATTTTACCGAAAGTTATGTGGACACAATGACTGAAACAGAACTCAAACTGAATGAGTTACAGAAAATGTCTAGTTCCCAGCATGATAACTGGATAATAATTGTGCTGATTGAGCATTAGTGATGAACACCTGCTGTTAACAAGCAGAATCACTGAAGGAAAGACGAACACAAGAACTACAACTGACTTCCAAAGACTAGTTTAGTCAAAGACTAAATATCTCAAGATCTCAGCAGAGGAGGATTAAAAAACTCACAAACAGCATTACCAGCTTCATTTATTACCAACCCGATTTACTTTATTTCTGTCAGACATCTACAGAAGTTCTATATCCCCTGTGGCGCGGCCTAAGCTTTTGTCCTTAAAGGGTTAGTTCACCCAAAAATTAAAATTCTGTCAGTAATTACTCACCCTCATGTTGTTCCAACCCCGTAAGACTTTCGTTCTTCTTCGGAACTCAAATTAAGATATTTTTGATTAAATCTGAGAGCTGGATCACTCCTCCATAGGCTTCTAAGACATTATAACTTGCTGGCCCAGAAAATGTATCAAAGACATTGTTAATATGGTCCAAGTGACTACAGTGGCTCAATCTTAAGTTTATAAAGCGACGAGAATACTTTTGTGCACAAAAAAAAACAAAAATAACGACTTTATTCCACTATACATTTCCTTCTCTCTGGGCCTTGAGTCTTTTCACGTAGTATAACTGCGCAGCGCTTCTGTGTTGTACGTCACACGCATCACACATGACCAGCGTTGGCCAATAGTGAGCCTACGTGGTGACGTACAACACAGACGCGCTGCGCTAAAACACTACGTGAAAAAACTTAAAGTCTTACGGGGTTGGAACAACATGAGGGTGAGTAATTACTGACAGAATTTTAATTTTTGGGTGAACTAACCCTTTAAAGTCGCCATGAAATCAAATTTTACAATTTTGTATTTTTATATGTAATCTTGTAGTGTTTATTACAAATGATTTATCTGTGCACTTCATTAATTTTTAAAAATTCATGTGCCCTTATATTCTTTAATCAAATACGTTATCCCCCCACCCCGAAACGACTTCTCTTCTCTTCCTGTCATGTGCTAAGGCTGTGGCTGAAGTCAGTTGTAGTTCTTGTGTTTCTCTTTTTTCTGTTCTTGTTGTTCATCTTTCCTTCAGTGATTCTGCTTGTTAACAGCAGGTGTTCATCACTAATGCTCAATCATCACTTAATTAATCACTTAATTTCTTGACTGCAATGTACACTCACCTAAAGGATTATTAGGAACACCATACTAATACTGTGTTTGACCCCCTTTCGCCTTCAGAACTGCCTTAATTCTACGTGGCATTGATTCAACAAGGTGCTGAAAGCATTCTTTAGAAATGTTGGCCCATATTGATAGGATAGCATCTTGCAGTTGATGGAGATTTGTGGGATGCACATCCAGGGCACGAAGCTCCCGAGTGGTACCCGGTGGGGTCTTCTGCTGTTGTAGCCCATCCGCCTCAAGGTTGTGCGTGTTGTGGCTTCACAAATGCTTTGCTGCATACCTCGGTTGTAACGAGTGGTTATTTCAGTCAAAGTTGCTCTTCTATCAGCTTGAATCAGTCGGCCCATTCTCCTCTGACCTCTAGCATCAACAAGGCATTTTCGCCCACAGGACTGCCGCATACTGGATGTTTTTCCCTTTTCACACCATTCTTTGTAAACCCTAGAAATGGTTGTGCGTGAAAATCCCAGTAACTGAGCAGATTGTGTAATACTCAGACCGGCCCGTCTGGCACCAACAACCATGCCACGCTCAAAATTGCTTAAATCACCTTTCTTTCCCATTCTGACATTCAGTTTGGAGTTCAGGAGATTGTCTTGACCAGGACCACACCCCAAAATGCACTGAAGCAACTGCCATGTGATTGGTTGATTAGATAATTGCATTAATGAGAAATTGAACAGGTGTTCCTAATAATCCTTTAGGTGAGTGTATATCTTCTTTTAGTGAACTCAACTGATATAATGTCAGTGTACACATGACTATTGGTTTCTACAATTACACTGAACAAAATTATAAACGCAACACTTTTGTTTTTGCCCCCATTTTTCATAAGCTGAACTCAAAGATCTAAGACTTTTTCTATGTACACAAAAGACTTTTTCTATGTCTCATCTGTGTGTGTTACTGTGTGTGACAGGGTGTGTGTCTCATCTGTGTGTGTTACTGTGTGTGACAGGGTGTGTGTCTCACCTGTGTGTGTTACTGTGTGTGACAGGGTGTGTGTCTCACCTGTGTGTGTTACTGTGTGTGACAGGGTGTGTGTCTCATCTGTGTGTGTTACTGTGTGTGACAGGGTGTGTGTCTCACCTGTGTGTGTTACTGTGTGTGACAGGGTGTGTGTCTCATCTGTGTGTGTTACTGTGTGTGACAGGGTGTGTGTCTCATCTGTGTGTGTTACTGTGTGTGACAGGGTGTGTGTCTCACCTGTGTGTGTTATTGGCGTGACAGGGTGTGTGTCTCACCTGTGTGTGTTATTGGCGTGACAGGGTGTGTGTCTCACCTGCGTGTGTTACTGGCGTGACAGGATGTGTGTCTCACCTGCGTGTGTTATTGGCATGACAGGGTGTGTGTCTCACCTGCGTGTGTTACTGGCGTGACAGGGTGTGTGTCTCACCTGTGTGTGTTACTGGCTTGACAGGGTGTGTGTCTCACCTGCGTGTGTTACTGGCGTGACAGGGTGTGTGTCTCACCTGTGTGTGTTACTGGCGTGACAGGGTGTGTGTCTCACCTGCGTGTGTTATTGGCTTGACAGGGTGTGTGTCTCACCTGTGTGTGTTACTGGCTTGACAGGGTGTGTGTCTCACCTGTGTGTGTTACTGGCGTGACAGGGTGTGTGTCTCACCTGCGTGTGTTATTGGCGTGACAGGGTGTGTGTCTCACCTGTGTGTGTTACTGGCGTGACAGGGTGTGTGTCTCACCTGCGTGTGTTACTGGCGTGACAGGGTGTGTGTCTCACCTGCGTGTGTTACTGGCGTGACAGGGTGTGTGTCTCACCTGTGTGTGTTACTGGCTTGACAGGGTGTGTGTCTCACCTGTGTGCGTTACTGGCGTGACAGGGTGTGTGTCTCACCTGCGTGTGTTATTGGCGTGACAGGGTGTGTGTCTCACCTGCGTGTGTTACTGGCGTGACAGGGTGTGTGTCTCATCTGTGTGTGTTACTGGCGTGACAGGGTGTGTGTCTCACCTGCGTGTGTTACTGGCGTGACAGGGTGTGTGTCTCACCTGTGTGTGTTACTGGCTTGACAGGGTGTGTGTCTCACCTGTGTGCGTTACTGGCGTGACAGGGTGTGTGTCTCACCTGCGTGTGTTATTGGCGTGACAGGGTGTGTGTCTCACCTGCGTGTGTTACTGGCGTGACAGGGTGTGTGTCTCATCTGTGTGTGTTACTGGCGTGACAGGGTGTGTGTCTCACCTGCGTGTGTTACTGGCGTGACAGGGTGTGTGTCTCACCTGTGTGTGTTACTGGCTTGACAGGGTGTGTGTCTCACCTGTGTGTGTTACTGGCGTGACAGGGTGTGTGTCTCACCTGCGTGTGTTACTGGCGTGACAGGGTGTGTGTCTCACCTGCGTGTGTTACTGGCGTGACAGGGTGTGTGTCTCACCTGCGTGTGTTATTGGCGTGACGGTGTGTGTCTCATCTGCGTGAGTTATTGGCGTGACAGGGTGTGTGTCTCACCTGTGTGTGTTATTGGCGTGACGGTGTGTGTCTCATCTGCGTGAGTTACTGGCGTGACAGGGTGTGTGTCTCATCTGTGTGTGTTACTGGCGTGACAGGGTGTGTGTCTCAACTGCGTGTGTTATTGGCGTGACAGGGTGTGTGTCTCACCTGCGTGTGTTATTGGCGTGACGGTGTGTGTCTCATCTGCGTGAGTTACTGGCGTGACAGGGTGTGTGTCTCATCTGTGTGTGTTACTGGCGTGACAGGGTGTGTGTCTCAACTGCGTGTGTTATTGGCGTGACAGGGTGTGTGTCTCACCTGCGTGTGTTACTGGCGTGACAGGGTGTGTGTCTCATCTGTGTGTGTTACTGGCGTGACAGGGTGTGTGTCTCAACTGCGTGTGTTATTGGCGTGACAGGGTGTGTGTCTCACCTGCGTGTGTTACTGGCGTGACAGGGTGTGTGTCTCATCTGTGTGTGTTACTGGCGTGACAGGGTGTGTGTCTCACCTGTGTGTGTTACTGGCGTGACAGGGTGTGTGTCTCACCTGTGTGTGTTATTGGCGTGACAGGGTGTGTGTCTCACCTGTGTGTGTTATTGGCGTGACAGGGTGTGTGTCTCACCTGTGTGTGTTATTGGCGTGACAGGGTGTGTGTCTCACCTGTGTGTGTTATTGGCGTGACAGGGTGTGTGTCTCACCTGGGTGTGTTACTGGCGTGACAGGGTGTGTGTCTCACCTGCGTGTGTTACTGGCGTGACAGGGTGTGTGTCTCACCTGCGTGTGTTATTGGCGTGACAGGGTGTGTGTCTCACCTGCGTGTGTTATTGGCGTGACAGGGTGTGTGTCTCACCTGCGTGTGTTATTGGCATGACAGGGTGTGTGTCTCACCTGCGTGTGTTATTGGCGTAACAGGGTGTGTGTCTCATCTGTGTGTGTTAATGGCGTGACAGGGTGTGTGTCTCACCTGCGTGTGTTATTGGCATGACAGGGTGTGTGTCTCACCTGCGTGTGTTATTGGCATGACAGGGTGTGTGTCTCACCTGCGTGTGTTATTGGCATGACAGGGTGTGTGTCTCATCTGTGTGTGTTACTGGCGTGACAGGGTGTGTGTCTCACCTGCGTGTGTTATTGGCGTGACAGGGTGTGTGTCTCACCTGCGTGTGTTATTGGCATGACAGGGTGTGTGTCTCACCTGCGTGTGTTATTGGCGTAACAGGGTGTGTGTCTCACCTGTGTGTGTTACTGGCGTGACAGGGTGTGTGTCTCACCTGCGTGTGTTATTGGCATGACAGGGTGTGTGTCTCACCTGTGTGTGTTATTGGCGTGACAGGGTGTGTGTCTCACCTGCGTGTGTTATTGGCATGACAGGGTGTGTGTCTCACCTGCGTGTGTTATTGGCGTAACAGGGTGTGTGTCTCATCTGTGTGTGTTACTGGCGTGACAGGGTGTGTGTCTCACCTGCGTGTGTTATTGGCGTGACAGGGTGTGTGTCTCACCTGCGTGTGTTATTGGCATGACAGGGTGTGTGTCTCACCTGCGTGTGTTATTGGCGTAACAGGGTGTGTGTCTCACCTGTGTGTGTTACTGGCGTGACAGGGTGTGTGTCTCACCTGCGTGTGTTATTGGCATGACAGGGTGTGTGTCTCACCTGTGTGTGTTATTGGCGTGACAGGGTGTGTGTCTCACCTGCGTGTGTTATTGGCATGACAGGGTGTGTGTCTCACCTGTGTGTGTTATTGGCATGACAGGGTGTGTGTCTCACCTGCGTGTGTTATTGGCATGACAGGGTGTGTGTCTCACCTGTGTGTGTTACTGGCATGACAGGGTGTGTGTCTCACCTGCGTGTGTTATTGGCATGACAGGGTGTGTGTCTCACCTGTGTGTGTTACTGGCGTGACAGGATGTGTGTCTCACCTGCGTGTGTTATTGGCATGACAGGGTGTGTGTCTCACCTGTGTGTGTTATTGGCGTGACAGGGTGTGTGTCTCACCTGCGTGTGTTATTGGCATGACAGGATGTGTGTCTCACCTGCGTGTGTTATTGGCATGACAGGGTGTGTGTCTCACCTGTGTGTGTTACTGGCGTGACAGGGTGTGTGTCTCACCTGCGTGTGTTATTGGCATGACAGGGTGTGTGTCTCACCTGCGTGTGTTATTGGCGTGACAGGGTGTGTGTCTCACCTGCGTGTGTTATTGGCGTGACAGGGTGTGTGTCTCACCTGCGTGTGTTATTGGCATGACAGGGTGTGTGTCTCACCTGCGTGTGTTATTGGCATGACAGGGTGTGTGTCTCACCTGCGTGTGTTATTGGCATGACAGGGTGTGTGTCTCACCTGCGTGTGTTATTGGCGTGACAGGGTGTGTGTCTCACCTGCGTGTGTTATTGGCGTGACAG
>CM040839.1:27894175-27954175 GCA_022828995.1 Vimba vimba
GTCTGTTGGCTCTTTTCAGGAGCTTGTGAATTCACAGCATGGTGTTGCTCTCCTCTCCAGCGGTAAAGCTTGATGTTGCTGTGCATGTACTGACCTCTCTCCTGTGTATCCCGCGCTACACACACACTGTCCCGTGGACGGAACACAGCTTCCTCCGTTATGACACTGACACTCCTGCGAGCAGTTCTTCCCGAAGCGTCCCGCCGGACACGGCTGTCCACACACTGCTCCCTGAAAACGACATCAACACATCACTGCCAACACAGTGTGCCGAGACAAACAGTGTGCAACAATTACAGTAGACAGGAAGCTTTAAAACATATTTCACATGACACTAAAACAGAGAACATAAATTAATCGAACGAATAATATAATAATTCTGTCAAAGTCCAAATATAATGAGCCCTATCATACACCCGGTGCAATGCCGGAGTGTTTTCTGCTAGTTTCAGCCTGACGCAGTTTTCATCTTCACGTCCTGCGCCACGTTGTTTACATAGTAAATGCATTTGCGTCCATTTGTGCGCCCATGGGCTGCTGGTCTGAAAACCAGGTGTGTGTTCAGGCGTATTGTTGAAGCGTTGCTATTTTGAAGGACTGAAATAGACATTGACCAACTGAAACCTGGTCTAAAGTCAATGGCGCAATATTTTTTTGGTTATTTAAAGAGCGCGTTAGTAATGTGCACAGCGGGTGCACAGGCGTACACTTTGTCCCGTAGAAGGTCTGCTTGTGTGCTTTAACCTCGTGCATGAGCAGATCCGTTTCCTCACTAGAGAAGCGTTCAGTTTTTACGCTTGCAAATTCCACCATCTAAATAGCGAATCCGCCATGGCGCGAGCACAACTGGCTTTTAAAGGGAATGGGAAATGAGACTCTGATTGGTTTATTGCACATTACACCCAAAACTCACCCATTACTCAATAAGGGAATAGAGACAACCCTTTTAGACCATGCACCGGATGAGCCGATCCTTAAAATAGGGAAATATTTACAAATATTTATCTTTCCTTCTAGATGTCAGTTAATATGGAGTGTTGCAGGCGTACCATCCAGCCGGCCGGGCAGGAACACTCTCCGGTCACATGATGACACACGCCACCGTTCTGACAGGGGCAGCGCTCCTCGCACTGCCGCCCATGCTTTCCTGGAGGGCACAAGTCCTCGCAGCTGCACACACACACACATACATACCAAACACATTTACATTCATGCATTCAACTTTTGTCAAGTTCTTGCATTCTTGCACTTTTGCACTTTCAAAAAAAAGCCAAATGTTTTGGGAATGAATTAAACATCTTTTTACCAGGTTTGAACTAATAGGCAAACACAACAAGATCAAAGAAACAATAGATATAGTTCCATCATCATTGGACAGAATTGTTATTGAGGTTGAGGATGTTAGGAAAACGCTTCAGTCTATTAAGACAATAAAGGCCGTTGGTCCTGACGGATGTAGTGCAGGTCTTTTAAAGAATTTCGCACATGAATTAGCACCCGTGTGGCAACCAGTATTTCAAGCTTCCGTTGACACGCATACTGTTCCTGTGATATGGAAGACCGCATACATTAAACCATTACAGAAAATATCATGTCCAAGAGAATATAAAGATTTTAGACCCTGATTGTGAAATGTCTAGAGAGATTGTTACTTCAGCATTTAGTTATGACAGTAAAAGATAAACTAGATCCTTGCCAGTTAAGGCTGTAGTACTAAAGATGCAGTTGCTGCTTTAGTACATATCATCTCTAAACATTTATATAAATCCAAAACAATTGTAAGAACTTTGTTTTTGGATTTCTCTTCTGCATTCAACACAATAAAGGTTGACAGATTGGTGTCAAAACTTGCACAGTTGAATGTAAATCCCTATCTGATCCAGTGGTATACCTCATTTCTCACTAATAGAGTTCAGAGAGTCAAAGTGAATAAAACAGTGTCATCTGCAATCATTACAAATGTCGGAGTACCGCAAGGTTGCGTTAGTTCTGCCATACTTTTCACCTTATATACAGATGACTGTCAAACTGACATGTTAAATCAGTATATTTTGAAGTATTCTGATGACACTTTTAATATCTGTGTCGAATGATTTGGACAGTCCTGGGTTTCATCAACAAGGTGTGACTAAATTGATTGAGTGGTGTGAGAATAATGCTCTTGTCATTAATACGAGTAAAACTGAGGAGATTGTATTTGGGTCTGCATCTGATATAATGCCTGTTTTTATTCATAAGGAGAAAATCAGATTGGTTAAGACATAAATATTTAGGAGTGATTATAGACGATATGTTATCTTGGAAAGATCACATTGATACTCATTTTTTACACATTGATGTGTAAAAAAACAAAGCAGAGAATTTACTTTCTTTGTCGTCTTAGGTCTTTTGGAGTAAGAAAACAGATTCTTCTGTCGTTCTTTAGGTCTGTGATAATGAGTATACTGCAATATTGCAACTCTATTTGGTATAAGAGTTTGTCTGTTATGCTAAAAACAAAGTTGTTTAATCAAATAAAAATTTGCTCAAAGATTGTAGGTCAGCATCTTCAGAAGCTTTATGATTCAGCCTATCATAACAATTTGCTAAGGCTGGTTAATAATATAGCTTCTAACCCTATGCATATCTTGCATAATGAGTTTGAACTACTACCATCAAAGCGGAGGTATAGAGTCCCCAGATTTAACAAAGTGAGGTTGAAACTCTCTTTTGTGCACCAGGCTAACTTAGCGTTGAACAAAAACACTTAAAGGAACCGTATGTAAGATTGTGGCCAAAACTGGTACTGCAATCACTTTCAAATTACTGTAGAGCGGTGCATCCCCTCCCCCTCCCCCCTGACTCGAGGTTGCCAGCTAGGCTGCAGGATCCAGCAGGAACGTAGGCTGCTACAAGGAGCTTCCAATGGCAAGTGACGAGTCCTACACAGTAAGTTTTTTTTCTGTTAATTATGTTTATGCTTCATGAGAGATGTTTTGCGTATTTCGGATTCATAACGAGGTCTTTTAGGTTTCGTAACGTTAGACATTTTTTATCCGACACGTTTGTAGCTGCAGCTGTGGTAACTAGAGCAGAGCTGGCAACCCGGATGCCGAAACACTACTGACTTCGTGATTGGTAGATAGGTGGAGGGTCAAAACACAACATGACAACATCAACATCAGTTGAGGGCTGCAACTTCACTTTTAAATGACAATATCCTGGCCGGACTACTGTTGTCAGTGATATAAGTTTTTGAAATGAACATGATTTCTTAATGTCTAGTGACATATCAGGGCCATTTTATGATTAAATGAAATACATTTCTTACATACGGTTCCTTTAATCAGAAATCAAGAGTATTGGTCTGTGCCTGGACTGTGACAAAGAAAGGGTGTTAAACTTCTGTATATATTTAGCAAAAAAAATGTAGATTATTACTATGGTCAACTCCTCAAATACCCTCAGTTAATATGTGGATGAGTCAGGTCGCTACTCTTTTACCTCTGGAAAAACTCACGATCTGCATCAAAGATCTGATGTTTTCTGGCGCACTTGGTCTTCTCTATGGAACTTTCTGGAAGATGCTTAGTGACTGATATATCCTTTTGATTACTGGTCTATAAAATGTCCCTGTTATTTATTTACTTGGATATGCCCTGTTGTATTTTTATTTTTATTATAATTATTTTGTTTTTGCATTTTATATGCTTATGTATGAACATATATATCCAAAGATTGTAAGATGATATAGCTTATATGGCTTTACGTGCTGTTATGAGATACCGGTACCACTGTGTTGTGTTATTGTAAAAAAAAAAAAAAAAAGAATAATAAAATACTGTTTTGCACTGCAAAAAAAAAAAGAAAAAAAAAAAGAAATCAAGAGTATTGTGAAGGTGTTGTAGATGCATAAGTGTTGTACTGAATACATAATGTGTGAGGTTTCAATGTATGTCGATGTAGAATGTATGTTGGATGTTGTACACTGTTATGCAAGAAAAAAAATCAGACTTGTCTGACAATAAAGTATAAAAGTAAGTAAAGTAAGTAAGTATTCCCTGGGATTCGAACCCATGAGCTTGGTGTTGCTAGCGCCACTTGACGGCTGTCGTAGGTGAACTCACAATGCTCCGGTGTACCCTGGGCTGCACACACACTCTCCTGTGATGTGGTGGCATGTGGCGTTGTTCTGGCACAGGCACTTCTGCTGGCAGCCGTTGCCGTAGGTGTGGCGCTCACAGAGGTCCTCGCAGCGCCAGCCGCGGTGTCCCGGCGCACAGAGGCAGGCTCCGCTGATGGGGTTACACAGCGCCTCGTTCTGGCACTGACAGCGGCTCCGGCAGTGCGGACCCCAGTGCTCGCCATCACATGCTGCACACACACACAGCTGCACTTCTGACACAGAAAACATCTAGACATGTGGAAAATACAGCATCGGCCAGCAGAGATTTGATCAATAATATATGTGATATGTGCAGTCGCTGAAGGAGAAATCAGCAGCATAGTTGTCTGAGCGAAGTTCAACATCAGTCTTGGGTTGTTTGTGAATGAAATGCTGCATCAAGAGCTGCTTTAGTGTGTGTGTGTGTGAGTGTGAGTTCAGCACACGACACAGCACTGTCTTTACACTGTAACAGCCGCTATACATATGCATAAAGAAAGAGGACAAGCACTGTGACGAGGCATCAGTGTTCAGTAAATGTGTTCATTTTAATAATCAGTTCATCTGTCAAGTAATGCAAATCATTAGCGAGACTGTAGATGTTTCAAGGAGTCAATCATGCAGAATCTGGAGTCATCTATTTTATAAAATCCTAAAGCTAATGCAGTGTATGACACCAATATACAGCACAAAATCATATATTTCACATATCACATCCTCTGGATATTTAAACAAGAATGTCATCAATGAATTTTAATCTAGAAATTTAAAAGATGTAGAAATACAGTGTTATTGAATTAACTAAATTTAAAAAAAAATTAACTAATAACTTACTGACTATAAATGTATTTGTACAATTTACAGGCCCCCTGAGGTACATAAGCTGTCAAACATTTCAGCCATCTTTTATTATCCAAGCTAACAGGAAATATTTTCAGCACGTTCTGCAAGGTTCTCTCAAAGTTATGGACAAACGAATTTCCAGTAACGTTAATAGAACGTTTGTTCAGAGCTATCTGGTCTTTAATAATGTTCTCTAAATTTTAGCATAAAAACTTTATTTATACATTGTTCATGGAATGTTTTTGTAAATGTTTTTGTTGGACATTTGTCTAATGTTTTTTAAATGTTATGTCACAGACATTTTACTAGGCTGCTTGGAACGCTGGGCATAACATCTATAACACTACTTAAAATGAAAATCTCTTTTGGTCTCATGAAAGAGTGGTGGTGGCAGCGACAGTGCACTGTGCTGATATAGATAATATCGCCTATATAGATAGGACAGCAATAGATTAGGCGTTCCCCAAAGTGACAGTGACGCAGTGCTACAGTCGTAACCTGAGCTGTTTTAATATGCTGTCAGAAATGTCTAATACATTCCATCTGAACAGAAGCAGGGATGAAACAAATTACTTCCAGGGATATAAAATGAACAAATCCCAAACAACCCACACCCTGAATGTGTCCAATCATAAACCAGCTAAAATCAAATCTAAATGACATCACTCTGTATGATGATTAGACTGACGGTTTCAGTTCCATAATTAAACACTGAGACACTACAGCCACATCTGCAGTCCGGAGACCCTCTCGCTCCGGCCACAGCATTAGGAAAATATGAGGCAGGAAGTTCATAATCAAACAGCTGTATATTAATGCTCAGAGAAACAAACACACAATCCACTGCAAATGAACCAACTCATATACACAAGAACATGTGATGATGTAATGAGCTTCCACTGCTCACACAAACTGAACTCACTGACGAACACTTAAGAGACCGATGACCATTCATGTGTTCGCTGGGTTAGTTTAAGCATGACACAGCTGTCCACTCCTGGATATAGGAATGAATAATCTGACTCATGCATGTTTGGCTTTTGCAAATGTGTCAAAAAGACCGAACAATGTTATTTTAGAATAAGAGATGCTAGTCATTTGAGAATGACAACAACAACACTGGAGTCTCTTTTTCTAAGATCTTTTTCTTGATGAAAAGTTGCATTAGGCTCATTTGAGCTTGTTTGTACACACATTGTGTCAGGTGTATGATGACTTCATACATCACTGCTCTGAAAGCAGAAAGCTATGAACTCACTATTATTAAGACTTTTAAGATTGTATTTATCCACAGACCGGAGAAAATCCCTGCTACTTCCAGGCTTTCCATGAACCCTGTGTTAATATTCTGAGGGTAATTCGAGACATTTGTACTTTTAGCATTTACTGTGATCAGAGCTTAGGTGTCCCAGATTACCCTAATTCCCCCGCTTGAGTTCAAATCTGACTTTCAAATGAAAATATTAGTGTTTTATCTTCTTGTATGTCAGGCCTGTGATGTCTTCCACATGACCTCATTGAAACCTCCATTCTGTTTCTTCAGGCAAATCTTACTAGAGTGCTTTAGTGAACCGTGACCCAGTTCAACATCAAGGTTGTCCACATCGACTCTATTCAACATCCTCTCATCCATTACAAACTCACGCTGCACACCAGTCAAATGTCCAAGAGACATTCCTTTCATTTGCTCAAATAGAAAAACTTCAATGCATTAACTGAACATGTGTCAAAGCTTCACTCACAAAGTGTTTCAACCATGCGTCCAGGAGACCAGCACTGCTTTAGCTAACTGACGATGAGTAAATGAGAACATTGCAATCTAGATCTGGAAGCATGAAACTGTGTGTCTCTCGCACAGACTCACTTCACAACACTGATCACTGAGACGCTCAAACCACTGCAGAGATATACTGTAATGCAGCAGTGAAACACAGCACATATCCACCAGTGAAACACAGCACAATACCACCAGTGAAACACAGCACAATACCACCAGTGAAACACAGCACAACTCCTCCAGTGAAACACAGCACATCTCCTCCAGTGAAACACAGCACATCTCCTCCAGTGAAACACAGCACAACTCCTCCAGTGAAACACAGCACATCTCCTCCAGTGAAACACAGCACATCTCCACCAGTGAAACACAGCACAACTCCACCAGTGAAACACAGCACATCTCCACCAGTGAAACACAGCACATCTCCTCCAGTGAAACACAGCACATCTCCACCAGTGAAACACAGCACATCTCCACCAGTGAAACACAGCACATCTCCACCAGTGAAACACAGCACATCTCCACCAGTGAAACACAGCACATCTCCTCCAGTGAAACACAGCACAACTCCACCAGTGAAACACAGCACATCTCCTCCAGTGAAACACAGCACATCTCCTCCAGTGAAACACAGCACATCTCCTCCAGTGAAACACAGCACATCTCCACCAGTGAAACACAGCACATCTCCACCAGTGAAACACAGCACATCTCCACCAGTGAAACACAGCACATCTCCACCAGTGAAAAACAGCACATCTCCACCAGTGAAACACAGCACATCTCCACCAGTGAAAAACAGCACATCTCCACCAGTGAAACACAGCACAACTCCTCCAGTGAAACACAGCACATCTCCTCCAGTGAAACACAGCACATCTCCACCAGTGAAACACAGCACATCTCCACCAGTGAAACACAGCACATCTCCTCCAGTGAAACACAGCACATCTCCTCCAGTGAAACACAGCACATCTCCTCCAGTGAAACACAGCACATCTCCACCAGTGAAACACAGCACATCTCCTCCAGTGAAACACAGCACATCTCCTCCAGTGAAACACAGCACATCTCCTCCAGTGAAACACAGCACATCTCCACCAGTGAAACACAGCACATCTCCACCAGTGAAACACAGCACATCTCCACCAGTGAAACACAGCACATCTCCACCAGTGAAACACAGCACAACACCACCAGTGAAACACAGCACATCTCCACCAGTGAAACACAGCACATCTCCACCAGTGAAACACAGCACATCTCCACCAGTGAAACACAGCACATCTCCACCAGTGAAACACAGCACATCTCCACCAGTGAAACACAGCACATCTCCTCCAGTGAAACACAGCACATCTCCACCAGTGAAACACAGCACATCTCCACCAGTGAAACACAGCACATCTCCTCCAGTGAAACACAGCACATCTCCACCAGTGAAACACAGCACATCTCCACCAGTGAAACACAGCACATCTCCACCAGTGAAACACAGCACATCTCCACCAGTGAAACACAGCACATCTCCACCAGTGAAACACAGCACATCTCCACCAGTGAAACACAGCACATCTCCTCCAGTGAAACACAGCACATCTCCACCAGTGAAACACAGCACATCTCCACCAGTGAAACACAGCACATCTCCACCAGTGAAACACAGCACATCTCCTCCAGTGAAACACAGCACATCTCCTCCAGTGAAACACAGCACAACTAGCCTGACTTCGTCATACTCATATTCTAGGCAGAATGTGAGTCTGATACTGCTCCATAGGGCTTTGATTATGAGGCGTGTCTTAACCGAACCAGGAAAAAAAAAACTCTGCACTCAATTGGATAGACCTACAACCAATCAGAGCAACGCAGTAAGTGACAAATGACTTGATTGCGGTTCTCTGTTCGTCTTTTAAAATTAATGCGCTGTCGATTTCTTTTATAACAGATGCGATAGTGGAATCTAAACATCTCAATTCTCCAGCGGCAGTCATCTTTGTTGAAAACCAATTTAACCCAAGCGCTCTTTGATGACGTGGGTGATTACGTAACCGCAGATCATCTGTCCATCATCGATTAAAGCCCGCCCTGGCAATTTGATTGGCTCGGCCTTCTGGGAGCCGAGCATAATTACTCCTCAACGGATCGAGTCCAGACCGAACTTCCCGACTAAACAATGTTGTGGGCGGGGTTCGGGCTGGCACCCAGGCTACAGCACAACACCACCAGTGAAACACAGCACATCTCCTCCAGTGAAACACAGCACATCTCCTCCAGTGAAACACAGCACATCTCCTCCAGTGAAAAACAGCACATCTCCACCAGTGAAACACAGCACATCTCCACCAGTGAAACACAGCACATCTCCACCAGTGAAACACAGCACATCTCCTCCAGTGAAACACAGCACATCTCCTCCAGTGAAACACAGCACATCTCCACCAGTGAAACACAGCACATCTCCACCAGTGAAACACAGCACAACTCCACCAGTGAAACACAGCACATCTCCACCAGTGAAACACAGCACATGTCCACCAGTGAAACATCTCCACCAGTTAAACACAGCACATCTCCACCAGTGAAACATCTCCACCAGTGAAACACAGCACATCTCCTCCAGTGAAACACAGCACATCTCCACCAGTGAAACACAGCACATCTCCTCCAGTGAAACACAGCACATCTCCACCAGTGAAACACAGCACATCTCCACCAGTGAAACACAGCACATCTCCTCCAGTGAAACACAGCACAACTCCACCAGTGAAACACAGCACATCTCCTCCAGTGAAACACAGCACATCTCCTCCAGTGAAACACAGCACATCTCCACCAGTGAAACACAGCACATCTCCTCCAGTGAAACACAGCACATCTCCTCCAGTGAAACATCTCCACCAGTGAAACACAGCACATCTCCACCAGTGAAACACAGCACATGTCCACCAGTGAAACATCTCCACCAGTTAAACACAGCACATCTCCACCAGTGAAACATCTCCACCAGTGAAACACAGCACATCTCCTCCAGTGAAACACAGCACATCTCCACCAGTGAAACACAGCACATCTCCTCCAGTGAAACACAGCACAACTCCACCAGTGAAACACAGCACATCTCCTCCAGTGAAACACAGCACAACTCCACCAGTGAAACACAGCACAACTCCACCAGTGAAACACAGCACATCTCCTCCAGTGAAACACAGCACATCTCCTCCAGTGAAACATCTCCACCAGTGAAACACAGCACATCTCCTCCAGTGAAACACAGCACATCTCCACCAGTGAAACACAGCACATCTCCTCCAGTGAAACACAGCACAACTCCACCAGTGAAACACAGCACATCTCCTCCAGTGAAACACAGCACATCTCCACCAGTGAAACACAGCACATCTCCTCCAGTGAAACACAGCACAACTCCACCAGTGAAACACAGCACATCTCCTCCAGTGAAACACAGCACAACTCCTCCAGTGAAACACAGCACATCTCCTCCAGTGAAACACAGCACAACTCCACCAGTGAAACACAGCACATCTCCTCCAGTGAAACACAGCACATCTCCTCCAGTGAAACACAGCACATCTCCACCAGTGAAACACAGCACATCTCCACCAGTGAAACACAGCACATCTCCACCAGTGAAACATCTCCACCAGTGAAACACAGCACATCTCCTCCAGTGAAACACAGCACATCTCCACCAGTGAAACACAGCACATCTCCTCCAGTGAAACACAGCACAACTCCACCAGTGAAACACAGCACATCTCCTCCAGTGAAACACAGCACAACTCCTCCAGTGAAACACAGCACATCTCCACCAGTGAAACACAGCACATCTCCACCAGTGAAACACAGCACATCTCCACCAGTGAAACACAGCACATCTCCACCAGTGAAACATCTCCACCAGTGAAACACAGCACATCTCCTCCAGTGAAACACAGCACATCTCCACCAGTGAAACACAGCACATCTCCTCCAGTGAAACACAGCACATCTCCACCAGTGAAACACAGCACATCTCCTCCAGTGAAACACAGCATATCTCCTCCAGTGAAACACAGCACATCTCCTCCAGTGAAACACAGCATATCTCCTCCAGTGAAACACAGCACATCTCCTCCAGTGAAACACAGCACATCTCCACCAGTGAAACACAGCACATCTCCTCCAGTGAAACACAGCACATCTCCTCCAGTGAAACACAGCACATCTCCTCCAGTGAAACACAGCACATCTCCTCCAGTGAAACACAGCATATCTCCTCCAGTGAAACACAGCACATCTCCTCCAGTGAAACACAGCACATATCCACCAGTGAAACACAGCACATCTCCACCAGTGAAACACAGCACATCTCCTCCAGTGAAACACAGCACATCTCCTCCAGTGAAACACAGCACATCTCCACCAGTGAAACACAGCACAACTCCACCAGTGAAACACAGCACATCTCCTCCAGTGAAACACAGCACATCTCCTCCAGTGAAACACAGCACATCTCCACCAGTGAAACACAGCACATCTCCTCCAGTGAAACACAGCACATCTCCTCCAGTGAAACACAGCACATCTCCACCAGTGAAACACAGCACATCTCCTCCAGTGAAACACAGCACAACTCCTCCAGTGAAACACAGCACATCTCCACCAGTGAAACATCTCCACCAGTGAAACACAGCAAATCTCCACCAGTGAAACACAGCACATCTCCACCAGTGAAACATCTCCACCAGTGAAACACAGCACATCTCCACCAGTGAAACACAGCACATCTCCACCAGTGAAACATCTCCACCAGTGAAACACAGCACATCTCCTCCAGTGAAACACAGCACATCTCCTCCAGTGAAACACAGCACAACTCCACCAGTGAAACACAGCACATCTCCTCCAGTGAAACACAGCACAACTCCTCCAGTGAAACACAGCACATCTCCACCAGTGAAACACAGCACATCTCCACCAGTGAAACACAGCACATCTCCACCAGTGAAACACAGCACATCTCCACCAGTGAAACATCTCCACCAGTGAAACACAGCACATCTCCACCAGTGAAACACAGCACATCTCCTCCAGTGAAACACAGCACATCTCCACCAGTGAAACACAGCACATCTCCTCCAGTGAAACATCTCCACCAGTGAAACACAGCACATCTCCACCAGTGAAACATCTCCACCAGTGAAACACAGCACATCTCCTCCAGTGAAACACAGCACATCTCCTCCAGTGAAACACAGCACATCTCCACCAGTGAAACACAGCACATCTCCTCCAGTGAAACACAGCACAACTCCACCAGTGAAACACAGCACATCTCCTCCAGTGAAACACAGCACATCTCCACCAGTGAAACACAGCACATCTCCTCCAGTGAAACACAGCACATCTCCACCAGTGAAACACAGCACATCTCCACCAGTGAAACACAGCACATCTCCACCAGTGAAACACAGCACATCTCCACCAGTGAAACACAGCACATCTCCACCAGTGAAACACAGCACATCTCCACCAGTGAAACATCTCCACCAGTGAAACACAGCACATCTCCACCAGTGAAACACAGCACATCTCCTCCAGTGAAACACAGCACATCTCCTCCAGTGAAACACAGCATATCTCCTCCAGTGAAACACAGCACATCTCCACCAGTGAAAAACAGCACATCTCCACCAGTGAAACACAGCACATCTCCTCCAGTGAAACACAGCACATCTCCTCCAGTGAAACACAGCATATCTCCTCCAGTGAAACACAGCACATCTCCACCAGTGAAACACAGCACATCTCCTCCAGTGAAACACAGCACATCTCCTCCAGTGAAACACAGCACATCTCCTCCAGTGAAACACAGCACATCTCCACCAGTGAAACACAGCACATCTCCACCAGTGAAACACAGCACATCTCCTCCAGTGAAACACAGCACATCTCCTCCAGTGAAACACAGCACATCTCCTCCAGTGAAACACAGCATATCTCCACCAGTGAAACACAGCACATCTCCTCCAGTGAAACACAGCACATCTCCTCCAGTGAAACACAGCACATCTCCACCAGTGAAACACAGCACATCTCCACCAGTGAAACACAGCACATCTCCACCAGTGAAACACAGCACATCTCCACCAGTGAAACATCTCCACCAGTGAAACACAGCACATCTCCACCAGTGAAACACAGCACATCTCCTCCAGTGAAACACAGCACATCTCCTCCAGTGAAACACAGCACATCTCCACCAGTGAAACACAGCACATCTCCTCCAGTGAAACATCTCCACCAGTGAAACACAGCACATCTCCACCAGTGAAACACAGCACATCTCCACCAGTGAAACATCTCCACCAGTGAAACACAGCACATCTCCTCCAGTGAAACACAGCACATCTCCTCCAGTGAAACACAGCACATCTCCACCAGTGAAACACAGCACATCTCCTCCAGTGAAACACAGCACAACTCCACCAGTGAAACACAGCACATCTCCTCCAGTGAAACACAGCACATCTCCACCAGTGAAACACAGCACATCTCCTCCAGTGAAACACAGCACAACTCCTCCAGTGAAACACAGCACATCTCCACCAGTGAAACACAGCACATCTCCTCCAGTGAAACACAGCACATCTCCACCAGTGAAACACAGCACATCTCCACCAGTGAAACACAGCACATCTCCACCAGTGAAACACAGCACATCTCCACCAGTGAAACACAGCACATCTCCACCAGTGAAACATCTCCACCAGTGAAACACAGCACATCTCCACCAGTGAAACACAGCACATCTCCTCCAGTGAAACACAGCACATCTCCTCCAGTGAAACACAGCATATCTCCTCCAGTGAAACACAGCACATCTCCACCAGTGAAACACAGCACATCTCCTCCAGTGAAACACAGCACATCTCCACCAGTGAAACACAGCACATCTCCTCCAGTGAAACACAGCACATCTCCTCCAGTGAAACACAGCATATCTCCTCCAGTGAAACACAGCACATCTCCACCAGTGAAACACAGCACATCTCCTCCAGTGAAACACAGCACATCTCCTCCAGTGAAACACAGCACATCTCCTCCAGTGAAACACAGCACATCTCCTCCAGTGAAACACAGCATATCTCCTCCAGTGAAACACAGCACATCTCCTCCAGTGAAACACAGCACATCTCCTCCAGTGAAACACAGCACATCTCCACCAGTGAAACACAGCACATCTCCAGTGAAACACAGCACATCTCCACCAGTGAAACACAGCACATCTCCTCCAGTGAAACACAGCACATCTCCACCAGTGAAACACAGCACATCTCCTCCAGTGAAACACAGCATATCTCCTCCAGTGAAACACAGCATATCGCCTCCAGTGAAACACAGCACATCTCCACCAGTGAAACAGCATATCTCCTCCAGTGAAACACAGCACATCTCCACCAGTGAAACACAGCACATCTCCACCAGTGAAACACAGTGAAACACAGCACAACACCACCAGTGAAACACAGCACATCTCCACCAGTGAAACACAGCACATCTCCACCAGTGAAACACAGCACATCTCCTCCAGTGAAACACAGCACATCTCCTCCAGTGAAACACAGCACATCTCCACCAGTGAAACACAGCACATCTCCACCAGTGAAACACAGCACATCTCCTCCAGTGAAACACAGCACATCTCCTCCAGTGAAACACAGCATATCTCCACCAGTGAAACACAGCACATCTCCTCCAGTGAAACACAGCACATCTCCTCCAGTGAAACACAGCACATCTCCACCAGTGAAACACAGCACATCTCCACCAGTGAAACACAGCACATCTCCACCAGTGAAACACAGCACATCTCCACCAGTGAAACATCTCCACCAGTGAAACACAGCACATCTCCACCAGTGAAACACAGCACATCTCCTCCAGTGAAACACAGCACATCTCCTCCAGTGAAACACAGCACATCTCCACCAGTGAAACACAGCACATCTCCTCCAGTGAAACACAGCACATCTCCACCAGTGAAACACAGCACATCTCCTCCAGTGAAACATCTCCACCAGTGAAACACAGCACATCTCCACCAGTGAAACACAGCACATCTCCACCAGTGAAACATCTCCACCAGTGAAACACAGCACATCTCCTCCAGTGAAACACAGCACATCTCCTCCAGTGAAACACAGCACAACTCCACCAGTGAAACACAGCACATCTCCTCCAGTGAAACACAGCACATCTCCACCAGTGAAACACAGCACATCTCCTCCAGTGAAACACAGCACAACTCCTCCAGTGAAACACAGCACATCTCCACCAGTGAAACACAGCACATCTCCTCCAGTGAAACACAGCACATCTCCACCAGTGAAACACAGCACATCTCCACCAGTGAAACACAGCACATCTCCACCAGTGAAACACAGCACATCTCCACCAGTGAAACACAGCACATCTCCACCAGTGAAACATCTCCACCAGTGAAACACAGCACATCTCCACCAGTGAAACACAGCACATCTCCTCCAGTGAAACACAGCACATCTCCTCCAGTGAAACACAGCATATCTCCTCCAGTGAAACACAGCACATCTCCACCAGTGAAACACAGCACATCTCCTCCAGTGAAACACAGCACATCTCCACCAGTGAAACACAGCACATCTCCTCCAGTGAAACACAGCACATCTCCTCCAGTGAAACACAGCATATCTCCTCCAGTGAAACACAGCACATCTCCACCAGTGAAACACAGCACATCTCCTCCAGTGAAACACAGCACATCTCCTCCAGTGAAACACAGCACATCTCCTCCAGTGAAACACAGCACATCTCCTCCAGTGAAACACAGCATATCTCCTCCAGTGAAACACAGCACATCTCCTCCAGTGAAACACAGCACATCTCCACCAGTGAAACACAGCACATCTCCACCAGTGAAACACAGCACATCTCCTCCAGTAAAACACAGCACATCTCCACCAGTGAAACACAGCACATCTCCTCCAGTGAAACACAGCATATCTCCTCCAGTGAAACACAGCATATCGCCTCCAGTGAAACACAGCACATCTCCACCAGTGAAACACAGCACATCTCCACCAGTGAAACAGCATATCTCCTCCAGTGAAACACAGCACATCTCCACCAGTGAAACACAGCACATCTCCACCAGTGAAACACAGTGAAACACAGCACAACACCACCAGTGAAACACAGCACAACACCACCAGTGAAACACAACAACAACCTTTATTTATAAAGCACATTTAACACAATAAAAATTGATCCAAAGTGCTGTACATAGTGCATAGCAGGACTACACTATAAAAAACAACAATTACAAATTTCCAAAAGCTAAAGAATAAAAATGTGTTTTAAGAGTAGATTTAAAAATGTCCAATGACGGAGCAGACCTCACATGATAAGGGAGAGCATTCCAAAGCTTGGGCCCAGCCACAGAAAAGGCCCGATCACCCTTTAATTTGTAGCGACTTCGTGACACATTTAAAAGCAAGTGATTTGAAGATCTAAGTGCCCTAGCAGGACAGTATGGCACAATAAGATCACAAATATACCTTGGTGCACAGCCAGACAACGCCTTATAAACAAACATAAGGATCTTAAAATCAACTCGAAACTTAATGGGAAGCCAGTGAAGGGATGCTAAAACGGGAAATATGCAGAGGCGGACAGAGAACACAGCTTCATTACTTGAGTAAAAGTACAGATACCCCTTGCTAAATTTTACTCAAGTACAAGTAAAAGTACTACAGTCAGATGTCTACTTAAGTAAAAGTACTAAAGTACATGTTTTTAAAAGTACTTGAGTATCAAGAGTACAAGAGTACATTTTCTAAATATTGCATTACTACTGCCACAGTGCTTACATTGGTAAACACAGAAAACACTTGAAGCGAAAACTATCATTAACTTGTTCAGAAAATTGAAATAGTCTGGCGAGGTGGGGGCTTGGGCACATTCCCGGGATGTGATATATTTTTTCCCAGAATGGTAGGGGAAGACTGATGAATATTCATTAGGGAAGTCATCCCTGATTGGTCTGATGACTTACCCCTAACCCCACCCCTAAACCTACCCGTCACTGGGGGTATTATGACCTCCCTAACCCCGCCCCTAAACCTACCCGTCACTGGGGTTAAGACCAATCAAGGGATGACTTCCCTAATGAATATTCATCAGTCTTCCCCTACCATCCTGGAAAAAAAAATATCGCTCCCGGGATGGACCTGCTGCGTCTTCATCCATTGTTTCGTCCATGGTTTCGTATCTAAATTTGACCATGGAGTTGACTTTGGCGGAAAGCTGAAGGTGATTGCTGATAGGCTGTCCCAATCAGTGGCGCCTGCACAATCCAATCATGTTTGAGAGGAAAACAACAAATTGAGGGTTTCCGAGATGTTTCTTTTTTCCTCTTTTTTTTTTTTTTTAGAAGAAGAAGTAACGGGTACTCACGGTTATGGATAGAAATGTAGTGGAGTAAAGAGTACAATATTTGCCTCTCAAATGTACTTGAGTAAAGTCATGAGTACTCCCCAAAAATGATACTCGAATAAAGTACAGATCCCTCAAAATTGTACTTAAGTACTGTACTCAAGTAAATGTACTCCGTTACTGTCCGTCTCTGGAAATATGATCCCTCTTTCTAGACCCAGTCAAAAGTCTTGCAGCTGCATTTTGAACAATTTGTAATCGAGATAGTGAAGATTGAGGAAGACCACAATAAAGAGAGTTGCAATAACCTAATCGTGATGTTACAAATGCATGAATTTCAACTTCTAAATCTTTGTTTGAAAGAAGGTTCTTCAACTTTGCAATAGATCTTAAATGGAAAAAGCTTCCTCTAATAACCACACTAATTTGTTTAATGATGTTTTATTAACAAGGTTCGGGAGGAGCACGTTCAGATAATTAACACAAGTGGAGAGCACTCAGCAATCAATGGTAAGAGGTGTATACTCAGCAGTCTCACCTCATTCCATTGACAGTTTTTGCAGCATCCCTCCACCACCCTCCACGCTTCTAGTCCTAAACACTTACATACAGGGGGAGTACTCTGGGTTCGGGCCGAACTCCGAGCTCGGAGCCCTCCCTCCGGACAGCACGCCAAATACGCATTAAACTTTACCCCTTCAAATTATATGTAAGTGTGAACTCGTGAATCAAAGAATAGTGAAGAGTCAAAGATCACTCCAAGGTTTTTGATTTGTTTGCATACATTTGTTTAGAGAGAACCTAATTGGGCTTTCAGAGCAGGAGAGGAATCTGCCGGACAACCCAGAATTAAAACCTCTGTTTTATCCTCATTTAGCTGCAGAAAATTATTTGCCATCCACCTCTTGATATCATCTACTACACATTCCAATAACACATCAAATGGAGCAGTGGTGTCAAGCCTTACTGGAAGGTAAAGCTGAGAATCATCTGCATAACAGTGATATGAAATGTTGTACTTCTGAAAAATGAGGGCCAAGGGGAGCATATAAAGGGAAAACAATAAAGGTCCCAAAATAGATCCCTGGGGCACACCAAACAAAACAGGCACAGATGACGAGGAACAATTTCCTAAATTTACAGAAAAAGTCCTCTTTTCGAGGTAGGAAGCAAACAATTGTAATACAGTGCCCTTGACACCTACCATATATTCTAGCCGTTCAAGAAGAATGTTGTGGTCAATGGTATCAAATGCAGCGCTCAGGTCCAACAAAACCCGCACAACACAAGAGCCTGAATCTAGAGCAAGCAAGATATCATTTGTAACCCTCAACAGAGCTGACTCAGTGCTATGCAATGATCTAAAGCCAGATTGGAACATGTCCAAAATATTAAAAGAATTCAAATAAAACTGGAGCTGTGAGAAAACTACTTCCTCTAAAAGCTAAGAGATAAAAGGCAGTTTAGAGATCGGTCGATAGTTACTGCACATTTCTGGATCAAGTTGAGGTTTTTTCAACATAGGTTGCAGTTGCACAATTGCATGTTTAAAACTAGCTGGAACAACACCTTTGGCTAAAGAGCTGTTTATGATAGCGGTTACCATATGACTAATGGTAGAAAAAACATCCTTAAAAAGACGAGCCGGGATAATATCTAACTTTAGTGGTCGACCGATATATTTTTGAAATATCGGCATCGGCCGATAAGTTTTTCTGATTGGCCGATGTGTTGGAAGCGGGAATTTTATTTTGACGGCGCTCCGGACTTTTATTTTGACGGGCGGCGCTGAGGACACCAGTGCCAGAAGAGAACTACGGTGGCCGAGAGAGCTCAACGCGCTGCAAATGAAGAAAACACATGCAAACAGAAAAAAACGCATGCAAACAGAAAAAAACACATGCAAATAGAAAAAAACACATGCAAATAGAAAAAAACACCAGCGAATAAGAAAACATCTTCATCAGTTTTACAACTCATGTGCGTCCCAATACTCACAACACAACCAAATACGGAATGGCGCTGCAAAAGTTAACAACACAACCAAACAGAAACGCGCTGCAAATAGAACAGAACACAACGGAAATGTTTCCGGGGAACCCAATAAGTGACGGACGGACGGCTAGGACGTGCTTACAGCTGTCTACTTTTATTATTATTATTTATTTTATATTTTTTTGCAAAACATACAAAGATGACACGTTTATGACATACAACTTTGTATACAATATACAAAATGTATTTGCGATATGTTCAATGTCATAAGAATACTAAAAAGAACAATGAGCTGAAGACTAAAATAAATAAATAAATAAAAAAGATAGAGAAAAAGAACGAGGAAAATACATTAATCTATACATCAGTTACATTGAACACATTTTGTCATGTTATGTTAAAATAAGTTTCGTAAGAAATGTTAGAATGTAGCTATAGGTCCAAATATGAGACGGCAAGTTTTAAAGTTGAGACACTCACACAAAGATATAACACATATTTTAAAAACTTTGTTGTATAAAATGTATATTTATTTGCAACAGTTATGTTAACAGCATTAATACTATATTTCTGGTAAGAACAGCTATTCAGCTGATGGACACGCGCTGCGTTGTCATGGGAACATCCCAGGTGAAAATAATGAGGAAATTACGTTGTCTTTCGTTGCTCCCTTCATCAACATAATGGCACACAAGTGCCCCGCTCCCTCCAAAGTGCCCAATTCAAGGGCTCTGCCGTCTGCCCTTTTAAGAGAGTAGGGCATAGGTAAAGCCAGAGCCCGCGTCTCTCTGGTAAAGCTCGCGAGCCGTCCGTCCGTCACTTATTGGGTTCCCCGGAAACATTTCCGTTGTGTTCTGTTCTATTTGCAGCGTGTTTCTGTTTGGTTGTGTTGTGAACTTTTGCAGCGCGTTTCTGTAATTGCAGCGCGTTTACGTATTTGGTTGTGTTGTGAGTATTGGGACGCACGTGAGTTGTAAAACTGATGAAGATGTTTTCTTATTCGCTGGTGGTTTTTTTTCTATTTGCATGTGTTTTTTTCTATTTGCATGTGTTTTTTTCTGTTTGCATGCGTTTTTTTCTGTTTGCATGTGTTTTCTTCATTTGCAGCGCGTTGAGCTCTCTCGGCCACCGTAGAGAACGGCAACGGCAGCTCCTCAGATCACACAGCGCTCACTCACATTCTCCGTCTTCATGAAATTACGATCTCTGTCAGTCATATCTAATACTTTGTTAGACAGAACTGGTAAACAAAGAAAGTAAATGGTATGCGAAGTAAGTAAAGTAAAGCGTTTGCTTTTATATTATTTGTAACAGAACAGGCAAACAATCAGGCTAAAATACTTTCTCATTTGCCGTCAACATTCAGCAAATGCGCATCTACGTCATTTAAACAAATCTCTGAATATCTAATAAACATTTAATTTCACAAACCTTGCAGATTTAATCGAATCCAGCTGTGATATCTTGTGAAGTGTGCATTACTGTCTGCAAGTGACGGTCGGTCCGTGCGAAGTGAGTGAGTGTGAACAGAAGATCAGCTTCACAGGAGACGCGATCGAAAAACTTTAAATCCTTCATTTTAAAATATGCTGATATATAACCAGTTGCCAACTGTGTCATATTCATATCATTTTCTTTGTGCTGTATATGTAAAATTAGTGTTCCCTTTCCTGTATTGGAAAAATATGATTACTAGCACGAAATGAGCAGATTACTGAGTGCCCTGTTACAGTGTTTACTTTCTTTTTATTCACATATTCATATTTCTAAACAATTACTTTGTGAAAAATACTGTAATAGGATTGAAGATTCAAGAAGTTGCCATCTAAAGTATAAAAGCATGTTTATTTTAAAGATTTGTTTTCTAATTGATTTATAATTTATTAAATATTGATTAAAATAAATATATATAAAAATATCGGCTTTATATCGGCCATCGGCCACCCTGCTCTCTAAGATATCGGCATCAGCCATCAGCCATCAAAAAACCAATATCGGTCGACCACTATCTAACTTAGAACAGAACACTTCATAGAGATTATATCAGCTAGCTGAGTTGGAGAGACAGGTGGAAAGTTAGACAGACAACTCATAGGACAGGCCAGTTGCAAGTGACATGGTTCAGAGGAAACAATGGAGCTTCTAATATCATACATTTTTTGAGTGAAATGTTTTAAAAAAAATCTTCACAAAGCTCTGAAGAGGCCTCAGATAAAGTATTTGTGGTCGGGTTTAGAATAGAGTCAATCATATCAAACAGGACTTTTGGTCGCTTAGCGTTGTCAGAAATTAATTGAGAAAAGAAATTTGATTTTGCCTTTTTTACTGCCGTTTGATAGTTGAACAGACTTGATTTTAAAATGTCAAATGAAACCTGTAGCCTATCTTTTTTCCACTTTCGTTCCGCTTTTCGACACTCTTGTCTGAAAACGTGGGTGTCATCATTTAACCACGGCTGGCCAGCAAACTTCATCTTTTTACGTTTAAGCGGAGCAACAGCGTCCATAGATATAGAGGATGCTTTATAAAATATCTCAGTCAAGCATTCAGTATCTGTTTCGTTCAGAAAATTATTATTAAAATGTGAAGAAAAATGTGAAGAAAACAAATTTGCAGTATTTGAGTGAATAGCTCGAAAGAGACATGAAGGCTGAGGGTAAATAGAAGACGGGAGAAAGCACTCGGATTCAAACAAAATAGGATAATGGTCAGACACACATGCATCAATAACCTCCAGATTTGAAATAAAAAAAACACGAGACAGTACCAAATGTGTGACCCAGATTGTGAGTTGGACCACATACAGATTGTACAAAGTTCAAAGACTCTAAAATAGTTTCAAATTCTTTGACTAACGTTTTAGAAGGGAAGCAGAGATGAATGTTAAAATCCCCAAGAATCAATAGTCTATCAGCCCAAGTCACCAGATCAGAGAGAAAATCAGAAAATTGTTGAATAAAATCCTTATTGCATTTAGGGGGTCTGTAAATCAGAGCACATAGCATAGGACCATTTAAATCAACCTTCAGTAACTGGACTTCAAAACTGGAAAAGGTGTCCGTAGGCACAGACTTACATTTGAAACAGTTTTTAAAAATTGTTGCAACTCCAACACCATGTCCAGAGGCCCGTGGAGAACTGAAAAAAGCACAGTCAGGAGCACAGCACATCTCCAGTGAAACACAGCACAACACCACCAGTGAAACAGTGAAACACAGCACATCTCCACCAGTGTCGCTACTGTCGGCTTCATCAGAGACTGAAACTCAAGCCACCGCAGCAGCTGCTCTGAACACATCAGTTCCCCTCTCACAAAGAAACTGGGTCACATTTATTTATATAGCACAATAAATCATTTCAGTATGATCAGTGTGGTCAATATTTCTGCTGAAGAACAACTGCAGAGGTACAGATGTTTTAAAGCAGTAGGGCTTGGGATAGACACAAATTTCACCACTTGATGAGATTTCAGTTCACAAGCTTGCGATTCGACTCAACTCCGATCTCGATTCCATTCAGTATCGATTCTTATGGATATACAGTATATATGTATTAAGATGTAAATCATTTGTAGTATTTTAAAGAAGTGCATGTTTCATATGAATTGAAGGTTTAATGACATTTGTAAGCTTTTCTCTTTACATTAAATAATGATCCTCATTAGTGTTTACTTATTAACAAGCATATTTAATATTTCTAGCTATGTGAATATATATGAACTAATGTTCTGTTAAGCATTATATAATGTTTGTTATTGATTCATTCATGAAAGTTATTACAAAGTCGCTTTTTTAACCCGAATGAAGGATTTGAGGCAAATGACATCTATTTGGAGTATGTTGGGTTTTTGTGCCGCCCCGGCCTACATCTGACATCACATGAGCTCAGCCCTGAGGTAATTTCCTGTGATTCTGGCCAATCACTGCCTTCTCTTTGTTTTGCTCTTTGCTCTTGAAGAAAGGCCTTTTTTCCTTCAGACTCAATTCAGGGCAGTGTTTTGTTGGCGTCTTGTGGCCCGGAAAGGCCAGATACAATGAGTCTTCAGATGTAATTAAAGTCATCTCACAGCTGACTGCAACCATGCTGCCAAATCCTTCTTCATGTGTCACTGTAATAAAGCCCAGCAGTGGTTAACTGATCCAGGTCCTGAGGGACACTGAGACCCAGACACAACAAGAAGAGTTGAAGCTCAGGACTGCTGATGGTCTGTCTGCACATGACAATATGCCCAGGTCATTCTCCAGCAAACATGGGTGCGCCTCAATCAGCTCCCTAGTTCAGGAGTCAGTGCACTGATCAGGGAATCTCAGTCTCAATCAGCTCCCTAGTTCAGGAGTCAGCGCACTGATCAGGAAATCTCAGTCTCAATCAGCTCCCTAGTTCAGGAGTCAGTGCACTGATCAGGGAATCTCAGTCTCAATCAGCTCCCTAGTTCAGGAGTCAGTGCACTGATCAGGGAATCTCAGTCTCAATCAGCTCCCTAGTTCAGGTGTCAGCGCACTGATCAGGGAATCTCAGTCTCAATCAGCTCCCTAGTTCAGGAGTCAGCGCACTGATCAGGGAATCTCAGTCTCAATCAGCTCCCTAGTTCAGGAGTCAGCGCACTGATCAGGGAATCTCAGTCTCAATCAGCTCCCTAGTTCAGGAGTCAGTGCACTGATCAGGGAATCTCAGTCTCAATCAGCTCCCTAGTTCAGGAGTCAGTGCACTGATCAGGGAATCTCAGTCTCAATCAGCTCCCTAGTTCAGGTGTCAGCGCACTGATCAGGGAATCTCAGTCTCAATCAGCTCCCTAGTTCAGGAGTCAGCGCACTGATCAGGGAATCTCAGTCTCAATCAGCTCCCTAGTTCAGGAGTCAGCGCACTGATCAGGGAATTTCAGTCTCAATCAGCTCCCTAGTTCAGGAGTCAGCGCACTGATCAGGCAATCTCAGTCTCAATCAGCTCCCTAGCTCAGGAGTCAGCGCACTGATCAGGGAATCTCAGTCTCAATCAGCTCCCTAGTTCAGGAGTCAGCGCACTGATCAGGCAATCTCAGTCTCAATCAGCTCCCTAGCTCAGGAGTCAGCGCACTGATCAGGCAATCTCAGTCTCAATCAGCTCCCTAGTTCAAGAGTCAGCGCACTGATCAGGCAATCTCAGTCTCAATCAGCTCCCTAGTTCAGGAGTCAGCGCACTGATCAGGGAATTTCAGTCTCAATCAGCTCCCTAGTTCAAGAGTCAGCGCACTGATCAGGGAATCTCAGTCTCAATCAGCTCCCTAGTTCAGGAGTCAGCGCACTGATCAGGGAATCTCAGTCTCAATCAGCTCCCTAGTTCAGGAGTCAGCGCACTGAGCAGGGAATCTCAGTCTCAATCAGCTCCCTAGCTCAGGAGTCAGCGCACTGATCAGGCAATCTCAGTCTCAATCAGCTCCCTAGTTCAGGAGTCAGCGCACTGATCAGGGAATTTCAGTCTCAATCAGCTCCCTAGTTCAGGAGTCAGCGCACTGATCAGGGAATCTCAGTCTCAATCAGCTCCCTAGTTCAGGAGTCAGCGCACTGATCAGGCAATCTCAGTCTCAATCAGCTCCCTAGTTCAGGAGTCAGCGCACTGATCAGGGAATTTCAGTCTCAATCAGCTCCCTAGTTCAGGAGTCAGCGCACTGATCAGGGAATCTCAGTCTCAATCAGCTCCCTAGTTCAGGAGTCAGCGCACTGATCAGGCAATCTCAGTCTCAATCAGCTCCCTAGTTCAGGAGTCAGCGCACTGATCAGGCAATCTCAGTCTCAATCAGCTCCCTAGTTCAGGAGTCAGCGCACTGATCAGGGAATTTCAGTCTCAATCAGCTCCCTAGTTCAGGAGTCAGCGCACTGATCAGGCAATCTCAGTCTCAATCAGCTCCCTAGTTCAGGAGTCAGCGCACTGAGCAGGGAATCTCAGTCTCAATCAGCTCCCTAGTTCAGGAGTCAGCGCACTGATCAGGGAATCTCAGTCTCAATCAGCTCCCTAGTTCAGGAGTCAGCGCACTGATCAGGGAATCTAATTTATGTTCTCTTTCCCCTGAAAATACACCTTTAATACCTCTCTAATCATTGAAGCAAGCGGTTCCAAAACTAATGTAAAATGTAGTGGACTAAGAAGACAGCCTTGGCGGGTAGACCTAGATAGATTAAAAAAGGATGACGTTATTCCATTAGTTATTACAGCTGCTTTAGGATTGGAGTAAAGAATTTTAACCCACTTCACAAAACCTGAACCAAAACCATATTTTCGCGAAAATATGGAAAATTATTTGCGGAAAATATGGAAAATAAGGTCGCGAAAAGAAACCCCCACTCCACCCTATCGAAGGCCTTTTCCGCATCAAGCGAGATTGCAGCAATGGGATCTAGATTAGAATGATTCATCCACATGAGATGTAATAGTCTTCTCATATTGTCAGACGAGGATCTATTTTTAATAAAGCCTACCTGATCTCTGTGTATAATTTTAGGTAAAATACATTCTAATCGTGAGGCTAATAATTTTGTTAACACTTTACAATCTACATTTAATAAACTTATTGGACGGTAATTAGCAGGATCCACCGTATCTCTTTCGGGTTTTGGTATGAGTGATATTAACTTCATTAAAACTGTCAGGTAACATATCATTCACAAGTACCTCTGAATATACCTCATTTAATATTGGGGTCAACTCATCGACAAACTTCTTATAATATTCTACTGGAAATCCGTCAGAGCCTGGTGATTTTCCAGATTTCAAACACATTATAATAGTTCTAACCTCTTCTTGTGTTAAAGGTGCATCTATTGAATCTCGTTCGTCAGGGGTTAAAGTGGGCAATGAAACATTGGCTAAAAAGTCTTTTAACTCCTTCGTACTGTAATAGGATTCTGATGTACAGTTTTGAATATAACTGGTTAAAAACCCAATTCATTTCTTTGTTGGAGGTGAACACCTTATTTCCCTCCTTAATTTCAGGTATGATGTGAGATGCATCATGTTGCTTAATCTGCCTGGCAAGGAGTTTCCCAGCTTTTTCCCCACTCTCATAATACTTGGTCTTCAATCTAAATAATGCATATTATGCTTTCTTATTAAAGAATTCGTGAAGATGAAATTTTAATTGACAAAGCTGTTTAAACTTCAAATCTGTAAAACCTAGCACCAATTCTTTTTCTAAATCACTGATTTGTTTTTCTAAAAGTTTCACTTTTTTGACACTTTCTTTTTTTCTTCCTACTGGCATAAGCAATACATTTTCCCCTGATAAATGCCTTAGAGGCATCCCAAACTGTTGCTAATCTCTGAGTTGACCCAATATTAAGTTCAAAAAACATATTTATGTCGTCCTGCAGTGAATCTACAAAGACCTTATCCTCCAGCATAAAGGTATTTAGCCTCCATCTCCCCCTTTTCTTATAATCTACCTTCATTTCTAATTTTAACTCCACATGTGCATGATCTGTCCATCCTATTACTCCAATTATACATTCAGCAACAGAGTCAGTTAAAGAGTTGGAGATCAAAAAATAATAAATTCTTGAAAAGTTCTTGTGACAATTTGAGAAGAATGTGTATTCCCTTTCTCATGGAAACCAATAACCAATCTCCAAATATCTGTTAATCCATTGTCATCTTTGAATCTTTGAGTGTGAATAGCAGCCCTATCTCTAGGGATTGATCTGATGTTGTTTTGACTTCTGTCCAGGATGCCATCCATAGTCTGATTAAAGTCACCTCCAAGTATAACATATCCCTCGAGGTTGGCTAATATTTAGTTTACCTCATGAAAGAATTCAGGCTCCTCCTTATTTGGTGCATATACATTACACAGCACTACTTTAACATCGTTGAGCTTTGCTTCTATGCAGAGTAAACGACCTTCCTTGTCTTTATGTTGATTCATCAATACAAAATGTATTTTCTTCCTCACTAGAATGGCTACTCCACTCCTCTTGCTTGACACAGAATAACATGTCCGACCCAGCCACATCTAGATTTCAAGGCTTCCTTTTCATCTTTGAAATGCGTTTCTTGTAAAAAGGCAATATCAGCTTTTCTGATCTTAAGATACGCAAGTATTTTTTTCCTTTTAACGGGTGACCCACAGCCATTTATATTCCAAGATATGAAATTTACACATTGTCTATCCATCACACACTAATAAAATGTAACACTTTGCACCTGTTGTGCCCCGATGCAACTTCCTTGTTAAGTTCCAAAACGAAAGAAAAAATAAACCTTTAACATATAAACTGGTATTATACCCACAGTCATTTCTGATAGAAAACCAACAATTTAACTTCCAATATTTTTGTGAACAACGCATCCTTGAAAAACATACAAAAAACAAAACAAATAAGGGAGAAAAAAATTAAACTCAAAACACTGCCCATAAGGGGCAGCACAGGGGACCACTTCTGGGTCACACATTTGGTCCGTGATGCTCGCGGTCAGCAAACACACACTGACTCGGGAAGACAGACCCCAAAGCTTTCCCCCGCCCACCATTACAACCACGTTTCTTAATACTTCGACTTACATATATCCAGTCACAGCACTTTACTTGTCACCTCCTTGTAGTTGGATGTGCTCCTTTATATCTCTTTCTGCATCCATGTGGTCAGTAAAACTCTGCTTTTTTCCCTTCCAAGTAAACTCCAGTGTCGGGTATGTCGAACCTCGTGGTCCCAGAGTAACTTCTTCGCTGCAGAAAATTTCATCCTCATTATTGCTCTCTCCCTCGACATATCCTCGATGATGGACAGCTTGCATTCCTACCATTCAAAACCCCTGCTCTTTTTCGCTGCAGCCAGGACTTTCTCCCTCGCGGTATAACGTTGAAATTTCACCAACACGGCCCGGGGACGTTGATCATCATTAAGCTCCGATGACTCCGCTCAATCTCGAACTCCGAGCCCCTCTGACAGGATCTTTTGTACGTACTCGTTCATTTTGCAGCCTGCTTCTTTCCCCACTTTGAGGCCGATTATTTTGATATTATTCCGTCTGCTGCAATTTTCCAAATCCTCAGCTTTATTCCAGAGTTCGTCCACAAGTTTTGCCATCCATTCGTCATCCAGTATCACCAGTTAAGCGATTCGATGCGTCTTCCATGTGCGAGATGCGATTCTTGGCTTCGTCGAGTCTGGCCTGTACGGAGCTAATCGCATCTTTACTAGTCGCTTTGATAGTTATCACATCATTTGCTACCCCCTGCAAAGTCGTGTTCATTTGACTAATTTCAGCAAAAAGATCTTTCAAGTTCGGGTTTTGATTACTTGACTCTGGTGACGGGGAATCGTTAGCTTCTGGGGTCGTTGTTTTCAGACATGTTTGCAACCCTCGAATTGGTTGCTTGGAAGATGTCATTTTGTCATTTGTCGGATGCTTCAAGTAAAAAATGTTATCTATCGAAGTTTGATTAATTTTGCTAACTAAATGTATACTAAATAATCTAATTGATGGTGGGCATCAGGAGCGCTGTCTAGCGTGCTGCCATTTCCCAGCTTGCCATCACGTGACTCCGTACATAATAATCTTTACATTTTAGATCCCCATTTTCCAATGGCTTGTAGATTTCTACTTCCTCTTCATTACAATTCAATTCTTCATCAACACCTGCTTCGTCAGCATCGCCTCTTTGGATCATGTCAGTGAGGTGAGAAGAGAAGCGAGAGATACTAAAACAGGGTCACTTGGCATACAAACAGATTTTGGCTGTGGAAGAACAGGGTGTTGCTTCCTTTCAGAAGTGCCTGATCGTGTCAGTAGGGCAGGATTATATGAAATTTGAAAGTGGATTCTCTTGTAAACCAAACCCAATTGGATACAAGCTTTGCAAATGCACTTTTAACTGAAAGATGGAACCAAACACAATGCCACAACACAATTTCTCCTTATGCACTGATAAAACAGCCAACCAAAACTCTTATCTACATCATGCCTAAACTTGTTATATGATAGCATTGGTGAGAGTCTTGATCATTGAATTCATGCGATCAGCACTGGCTAGAATGCTTAGTGCTGCAAAAAAAAGGTTGTGAAAAGGGACATTTTATAGATGTGAATATGATCATGTGATCCACACTTTCTACGATTAGATAATCACAGCAACTGTTATCATAGTTCCCTTTCAAGGGGGAACTCGCATTGCGTCATAATGACACTTTGGGGGAACGGCCCCCAGCGTAGCTCCTCTAAAGCATGAATGAAACTAAGCCAATCGTGATTGATGTTGCGTCATGACATGACGTGTAACGCATACACGGAAGCTTCATTTTAACATTTAATTTAATATTCAACAATAATATTGATCTGCCTGCATTGACACCATTATATGAGAACTGAACTGAGCTGGACGATGACATCACGGTTCTCCAGAGCGGCTATATATATAAATGAACTGAATTAATAACTTTTTTACAAAAAAAATGAAACATCACTGAACTTAACTGGACTGTGACGCTATTTTCTTCTGGAAACAAACTTTGTTGCATTATTTTCCTGTTATCTCTGTAAAGCTGCTTTGAAGCAATCTGTATTAATAAATCTATATAAATAAATGTGACTTGACTTGACTTGACTTCAGTGACGATGGTCAGGCTCGCGCTCCCCGTGGTGCAGGTCCCGTGTCCGCCGAGGCGGTGCACATCATGGGGTTCGCAAATGGATCTGACAGGGGACTGAGATTGCTGAGGCACTTTCTCAGGATTCCTCTGCCAGTTATGATGTTCTCCCTCCTTGTGTGCAGAAGCCTGCCCAGCGGCTTCTTCCTCACGAGTGGAGAAATAAAGCTAGCGCAAGTTCTGCCAGGGAGACTCAATCATTTACGTCACTAATTGCCTTTTCAACTACCCCATCATTTCCTTGCTGTAGTATAAAAGGGCAGCACTTACTCATATCTGAGTCCGCAGATGCTGTTGCTCCAGCCACCACCTTCCTCCCCACCACCACTAAGACGGATCTTCTCCTCCATCCCCCCCATCACGACCACCCAGGTGTCCACCTCCATCATCCCTAACATCACTAGACGGGCTCTTCTCTCCAACCTGAAGTCTCCAAGACGCTCTCCCTTCCATCCACCCCACCACCACCAGAGGGCCCCCTTCATCGCCTCGGGGGGTGAGCGGCACCCCTGCCTTCATCTTCAGTCAGCAGTCGCTGATTCAATACCCCTGGAATTCGAGTCATGAACGGGGCCTCCGCCAAAGAATTTGATTGCTTGCTGAGCTTATTAATAAATGTCTATGCTACAGCATTAATTCTCCCGAGTCTTTCTGGTAGAACCCGATGTTTGAGCTGTCTGCTTCTGAGGAAGTGGATGTCCTCAGCATCAAAGGCGGGGATTTTGGAGATGACTCGCCACTTCATGCCTCACTTCATATGGGGAGCTGGTTGAGGTTGTCTCTCGTGCCATGGACCGTTTAAATATTAGTTGGCCACGTGAAAGGCAGGTAGCGCAAACAAAAAGCAAGTTGGACAAGCACTTCCTGCAGCACAGAGAGCAACCTCATCGCCGGGGTCTCCCATTTTTTCCTGATTCCCGATGTGAACAAGCCACACACCTCTCATTTGTCCAGCCCCCCATTTTTAGACTATAGCAACATCGTGGGGGCGAGAGAAAATTGTTATGGGATGATGCCACGGGTTGAAAGAGCCATTGGCTAGCTATCTTTCCCCCGACGTTGCATCATCCCTAAAGACTCGGTGCTGCCCATCAAACCCTGCCGCGATACATCTTCTTTGGTGGACAGGGCTTATATGGCTGCGGGTCGGGCTGGTGCCAGTCTGCACACGATGGCAGTACTTCAGGTGTACCAGACCGACCTTCTAAAAAGACATCTATGAGGGCGAGGGGCCAACACCTGAAGATATTGGGGAGTTGCGTGAGGCTGCAGACTTGTCTCTCTGTGTCACCAAAGAAACAGCCCCCTTCATCGGCCGTTCTATGGCGGCTATTGTGGTCACGGAGAGACACCTCTGGCTCAATCTATGGGGCATCAAGGAGAAAGACAGGGCTTTCTTCCTTGATGCCCCAATTTCGCCTTCTGGCCTGTTCGGCAACTCCGTTAATGATAACGTTAGGGTTAACAGGTTTCAGGAGGTGAAGAAACAGTCTGCAGCCTTCAAGTCGAAGAAGTCTGCCCCCAGCGGGCAGCCGCAGCCATCCACCATCTCCTCAGCCTACAGGCAGACACAGAAAGAGAGCGTTGCATCCAGATTCCCCCCTCAAGGAGCTTGGGGGCATAGACGGCGCTCTCAACCGAAGCCTTCTCAGAAGCAGGGTGACCTGAGGGCCGTCCTGCAGGCTAAAAAGGCTTCGGGAAAGACGTCCTAGCGACTGTAGGACCTCTTCAGGCTGTCCCCCCCGGGGCGGAACCCACAAGAAATCAATGTCTGTATCCCGCCGTCAAGTGCGCTTTCGGTGCACATCCAGCGAACGCACGTTCCACTGTCTGCCCCAAAGACTTGCGGCCAGGCAGTGCTCGTGTCCACACACCAAACCCTGCCGGAGAGCCCCTTCAGGGGGACGGAAAGAAATCTCAAACGATACCCGAAACCAGCCTCCGTCGACCCACAGCAGGGTCGGGTATTGGAACAGGAAGTAAACTCCCTGCTGGTAAAGGAGGCTATAGAACGTGTTCCTCCCCCAGACAGGGAGTCTGGGTTTTACAGCCATAGTTCATAGTTCCCAAGAAGGATGGGGGCTTGCGTCCAATTTTAGATCTAAGGCACTTGAATCGGTCTCTGAGGTTCAAGATGCTCACTATTCCCACCATCGTGAGTCAGATCAAATCCGAGGATTGGTTTTTTCACGATAGATCTCATGGACGCATACTTCCACATTTCCATCCTTCCATCTCACAGGAGGTTCGCTTTCAGGGGTGAACCGTTCCAATATCGGGTTCTTCCGTTCGGCCTAGCTCTCTCCCCTCGCACCTTTATCAAATGCATGGATGCAGCTCTAGCTCCGCTGAGGCTTCAGGGCATCCGGGTTTTAAATTACATCGCCGACTGGCTTATTTTGGCCCAGTCGCAGGAGCTGGCAGTTTGGCATCGAGATGGTGTCCTTGGCCACATCCAGAGCCTGGGGGTTGAGACTCAACACAAAGAAAAGCGTGTTGGCACCTGCCCAAAGGACTATGTTCCTGGGGGTTGTGTGGGACTCGGCATAATTGTCTCCTGCACGGATTGAGTCCATCCTGGCCATGGTGACCAGGATAAAGCTAGGCCAGGCCATCACTGTGAAACATTTTCAGAGAGTGTTAGGGCTCATGGCAGCAGCGTCCAACGTCATTCGATTCGGCCTGCTGCACATGAGGGCCATGCAGTGGTGGTTGAAAACCAAGGGGATTTCCCCGAGGGGGAACCCATTCTGCATGATCAGGTTTACGCGCAGATGCCTTCGTTCCCTATCTATGTGGAAGAAACTTTGGTTCCTGTCCCAAGGTCCTGTGCTGGGAGCATCATGTCGCCAGAAAGCCGTTTCGACAGACGCCTCCCTCACGGGCTGGGGCGCGGTCATGGACGGACGCTTTACCAGAGGTCTATGGCAGGACCATCATTCCTCCTGGCACATAAATTGCCTGGAAATGCTGGCGGTCTTCCGAGCTCTGAGGAGTTTTCTGCCAGACCTCAAGGGTCACCACGTTCTTGTGAGATCAGACAATATGTCAGTGGTGTCCTATCTAAATCATCAGGGGGGTATGAGATCACGCTATCTATGCAGACTGGTGCATTAGATCCTCCTGTGGTCCCAGGGGAGACTGTTGTCTCTCAGAGCAACATACATCCCAGGGGACCGGAATCGGGGAGCAGACATCCTGTCGAGGCAGGGGCTGAGGCCCGGGGAATGGAGACTCCACCCCGAGGCGGTTGAGTCAATATGCGAGAGGTTCGGCCCAGTGGAAGTGGATCTGCTCGCATCTCGAGAGACAACACACGGTCCACTGGTTTTCTCTCACGCATCCAACCCCTCTGGGCGCCTGTAAGCATTTCCCCCGATCGCTCTGCTCCCGGGAGTTCTGGAGAGGGTCCGTCACGGCGGGGTCAGTCTACTCCTAGTAGCCCTGTTGTGGCCGGCCAAGTATGGTTTTCAGATATAATATAGCTCCTGTGCCTGGAGTTTGCTCCCGGGAATATTAAGGCTATTTTGCATCCCAGGCCGGGCTATGTGCCTAAGGTGCCTTCTAACAGGGCACTGCCTACGGTTCTGCAGGCATTCCATCCTCCACCTCACACAACGGAGGATGACGAGAGACTTAATTTGCTCTGCCCTGTCAGAGCTCTCAAGATTTATGTTCAGAGGTCTTCTCGATGGCGGAAGTCGGACCAGTTGCTGGTGTGTTTCGGGTCTCCTAAGAAGGGGCTCCCAGCCTCCAAACAGATCATCAGCAACTGGATAGTTCAGGCTATTTCCTTGGCCTATCAGGAGCGCAGCTTGCCTTCACCTTTGGTCGTGAGGGCTCATTCAACCAGAGGCATGGCATCCCCCAAAGTGTCGTTACGACACAATACAGTCTAACCCCAGACGTTTTATTTCATATGCAAAGATTTTACCCAGTCATAGCAGGCACTGAAGGTCAAGAGGGTCAAAAACAGGGTAGAAAATGGCCATTTATTTCTAAATTATGTCTACTTTTGATGTAATAATAATCTCACCAACATTATTACGTCAACCTCAGGGAACAGTTTTAAAAAATAATTAAAAACATTATTTGTGACTCATTTAAATAATGCAAAACCTAAGAAAATAATAATAATAGAGTTAATAGCTATAGAGTTCAAGAGACTAAAAATCTGTGATGATTGAATGTTTCAAATACAAGCGTCAACAAAATCAGAGACAGATAATTTTACTGAGACACTACATCTGAAAAACTTCAATCATAGAGCTGATATATTTAAAAACTAATTTCCAAACACTAATAATCATTAAAAGGCTGAGATGTGTTAATTTGTTCAAAAATGTATAAAGATAATGTGTCGAGAGTGATTTTGTACACAGAGCAGCAAAAGCTCAGATAACATTCTGGATGTCGTCTGTCATAAATTTGTGCTTAAAGACATGTTAAAGTTAAAGTTTAAAGACTAGAAGAGAGGGACTATGAGAGCGAGAGAGAGAGAGAGGGAGAGAGAGAGCGAGCGAGAGCGAGAGAGAGACGGACAGGCGCAGCTGCAGGACTCACGCCCCTCCCCAGCCCGGCTCACACTGACAGAGACAGAGAGAGAGAGAGAGAGAGAGAGAGAGAGAGAGAGAGAGAGAGAGAGAGAGAGAGAGAGAGAGAGAGACTCACCGCTGGAGCAGTCGGCCCCTCCCCAGCCCGGCTCACACTGACAGGTGTTCGGGGCCACACAGCGGCCATGCACACATTTCTCAGCACAGTGGGCTACAGAGAAAGCAAGATGGAGCAGGTCAGATTTCAGTCCTTCTATGAGCAGAGCAGCAAACAAACACGAGGAAAAACCACACATCAGACACACACTGTGATGCTCGGACGCCCCGTCCACTGGGAAATCCCACTGCCCCAAATCCTGCTCTTCATCATCTGATATCAAATGATATGCTTCAGTGCTGAGTACTTTTGAGGGTATGTTAACATAATTCAGCAAACAGACTTCTGTGCACCAGAAGAAGTTATTATTAGAGAGAAATGATGATAATAGTTAAAGTTTCCTTGAGATGAATAGTAACTCTATTAGGAGAGACAGCATGTGATTACAGTCAGTGTCAAACAAAAGACTCTTTCAGGCCCAATAAAAGTGTCTTTGAGCTGATGCTCTGCTATCTATCTATCTATCATCTATCTATCTATCTATCTATCTATCTATCTATCTATCTATCTATCTATCTATCTATCTATCATCTATCTATTTATCTATCTATCTATCTATCTATCATCTATCTATCTATCTATCAATCTATATATCTATCTATCTATCTGTCTGTCCGTCCGTCCGTCCGTCCGTCCGTCCGTCCATCCATCCATCTATCTATCTATATACCTGTCTGTCTGTCTGTCTGTCTATCTATCTATCTATCTATCTATCTATCTGTCTGTCTACCTATATATATATATATATATATATATATATATATATATGTCTATCTGTCTGTCTATCCATATATCTATCTATCTATCTTATCTGTCTGTAGTTCTGTCTGTCTGTCTATCTATAGCCCCTTTCACACAGCGCGATGATCCCAGCAAATTGACGGGAAATTGCCAGAACGCCTTCTGTGTGAACGCAAACACGACCCGGGATTGATGCCGGCATCGATGCCGGGTTGGGGACCTAGTAACATTGCCGTGTTCAGTCCCGGAACGCACGCTGTGTGAACAAAAGCCGTAATAATGCCGCGTCGAAGTGATGCCGCTGAAGCCGGGATCGTTCGCCAGCTAGTGAAACGGTACGTAATGCGCAAGTTTATGATCGAATCAGAAAAAAAATGCACAAGCGTGGTTTCACAAATCGCAGCTCATAAGGCAAGGCAAGGCAAGGCAAGGCAAGTTTATTTATATAGCACATTTCATACACAGTGGCAATTCAAAGTGCTTTACATAGAAGAAATTAAAATAATAAAAAGAAAGAAGAATAATTAAAATAATAAAAAGAAATAAGAATAATTAAAACAGTTAAAAAAATAAAATAAAATACAGTACAGTACAAACATTCGGACGAACAGTGGCACAGTGCTCATTCATTAAATGCATAGTTAAACAGAAGTGTTTTGAGTCTGGATTTGAAAGTGACTGTAGGAGCACGTCTGATCTCCTCTGGAAGCTGGTTCCAGCATAATAGCTAAAAGCGGACTCACCATGCTTAGAGTGAACCCTTGGTAATTCTAGCTGATATGATCCTAATGATCTGAGTGATCTGTTGGGTTTATATTCTGTGAGCAAATCTGCAATGTATTGAGGTCCTAGGCCATTAAATGATTTATATACCAGTAATAATACTTTAAAATCAATCCTAAATTTAACTGGGAGCCAGTGTAAAGACCTGAGGACTGGTGTGATATGTTCATATTTTCTGGTTCTGCTCAGAATCCTGGCGGCAGCGTTCTGCATGAGCTGCAACTGTCTTATGGTCTTTTTGGGAAGGCCAGTGAGGAGTCCATTACAATAATCCACCCTGCTGGTGATGAAAGCATGCACAAGTTTCTCTAAGTCTTGTCTGGAAACAAAGCATCTAATTCTTGCAATATTTTTTAGATGATAGTATGCTGATTTAGTTATTGCTTTGACATAACTACTGAAACTAAGGTCTGACTCTAGTGTCACACCAAGATTCCTGACTTGATGTTTAGTTGTTTGACCCCTAGAGTGAAGGTATGCGTTCACCTTGAGAACTTCATCTTTGTTTCCAAATGCAATGACTTTAGTTTTGTCTTTGTTTAACTGAAGAAAGTTTTGACACATCCAACTGTTGACTTCATTAATGCATTGGCAAACTTATGCATGCATAAGCAAACTTAAGACGCTGCTGTGACATTACAAGTCACATCGATGTCACGTGTCTTTACGGGATTTTTACGGGTTGTGTGTGAACGCACTCTCTGATTCCGGAAAATCACTGGCAGTGTGAATGAACCAAAATCAAACGAACGGGTCAAATCCCGGGTCACTTTATCCGTGTATTTTCCGGAATCTCTGTGTGAAAGGGGCTTATCTTATCTGTCTGTCTATCTGTCTATCATCAGGTTGTGATCAGTTGTGGTTTGAGTTTGTGAGTCTACAGTATTGTAAGTGCTTCAGAGTTTCTCCAGGTTCAGAGAGTAATACTCAGTAATACTCAGTAATACTCACGAACACATATGTCTGTGCTCTCGTAGAAGCCGGGGCAGCACTGGGACCTGCGGCGATGCATGGTCTTCTCCCCGCGCCGGTAGGCCGTCCTGTAGCTCACCCTAAAACACAGAGGAAAAACCACACAGTTACTCATGCAAAGAATGCACTTATCTACAGGTCATTCAATGTTATATTACTGAATTTCATAAAAAAAGATGTAAAAGGGCTTTACAAAACTGTTATAAACGCTGAAATCTGAGTGTTGTAAAGCACACACACCTGTGCTGAGTGCATTTGAACCAGTTGAGGATGTCTGTGCAGCCGGTGTAGTAAACCTGATCAAACGGGTGGGCGTACGACTCCTGCACGGTCACTGAGTAACTGAAGAACACACACACACACACACACACACACACACACATATGAAGGCCACATCTCTGATATATGTGTGTGGTCCCGTTACTCCAGCACTAATGGCTAATGAGAACAGCAGTAATCTGTGTATGAAAATGAATTTGCTGACAAACTCCAAACAGAGTGTCACATGTTCATCGTGTGTGGGCTACTACTGCTACTAGATACATGTAGAAAACAAATCAATAAAGCAACGGTTTACTTTAAAGCAGCTCTTATCTAGTTCTCCAGACACCTGTCTGTGGGTATGCGTGTGGCGTCTTTAAGATCTTCATAACAGCTCTACAAATTCCTGCTCCTCCAGTTAAACAGTTAATAGTGACAAAAGCTCTTTTGTTTCTTTTGTAACACTTGTGCCTGTCGGCTGTGTAGAGTAAAAAGAGCTTTACTTGTGTATAAAGGAGGAATATCAGTGTAAACAGCAATAGCTTTTTGCCGAACTAAAGTGTTCTTATTTCAACAATTCAACAAACAACAATTCAACAAAAATGTATTTTGGTCCTCACAGACAATTTTCCATAGTAAAGAAAAACTATGAAAACGGTGTGGGCTGAAACCTTTGCTATTTGACTGTATTGTGAGTGATAGAGTATAATGAATGTACATACTGTACGTATAATGTATTTTGCTCTGAGTAGCAGTATAAGTACAGTAAAACACCCAGGATGATGTGAATGTGCTGAGAAGTCTCGCGTTTGGCCAAACGGTCACACATTCTCTGGTATAGGAAACTCTTGCGCAACGCACAGCTGTTCCCACACATTACTGAGTGAAAGTAAATCTAGCTGGGAAACAAAACTCCATCTTTGTTCTTTTCAATCTGCTTTAATGGATTTCCGAGCCATTCCTTAATTTGGCCACGGACATCTCCTGCCTGTTAACACAGAGTGTGTGTGTGTATGTGTGTGTGTGTGTGTGTAAGAGAGTGAGTGTGAGAGTGAGTGTGAGAGTGAGTGTGAGTGAGTGTGAGTGAGTGTGAGAGTGTGAGAGTGAGAGTGTGAGAGTGAGAGTGTGAGAGTGTGAGTGTGAGAGTGTGAGTGTGAGTGTGAGAGTGTGAGTGTGAGTGTGAGAGTGAGAGTGAGAGTGAGTGTGAGAGTGAGTGTGAGTGTGAGTGAGTGTGAGTGAGTGTGAGTGTGAGAGTGAGAGTGTGAGTGTGAGTGTGAGAGTGTGAGTGTGAGTGTGAGTGTGAGTGTGAGTGTGAGAGTGAGAGTGAGAGTGAGTGTGAGAGTGAGAGTGAGTGTGAGAGTGTGAGTGAGTGTGAGTGTCAGTACATTCATACTGAGTGTGAGAGTGTGAGTGTGAGAGTGTGAGAGTGTGAGTGTGAGTGTGAGAGTGAGAGTGTGAGAGTGAGAGTGTGAGAGTGTGAGAGTGAGTGTGAGAGTGAGAGTGAGTGTGAGAGTGAGTGTGAGTGTTAGAGTGAGAGTGTGAGTGTGAGTGTGAGTGTGAGAGTGTGAGAGTGAGTGTGAGTGTGAGAGTGAGTGTGAGTGTGAGTGTGAGTGTGAGTGTGAGTGAGTGTGAGTGAGTGTGAGTGTGAGAGTGAGAGTGTGAGAGTGTGAGTGTGAGTGTGAGAGTGTGAGTGTGAGTGTGAGTGTGAGTGTGAGTGTGAGAGTGAGAGTGAGTGTGAGAGTGAGAGTGAGTGTGAGAGTGTGAGTGAGTGTGAGTGTCAGTACATTCATACTGAGTGTGAGAGTGTGAGTGTGAGTGTGAGAGTGAGAGTGTGAGAGTGAGAGTGTGAGAGTGTGAGAGTGAGTGTGAGAGTGAGAGTGAGTGTGAGAGTGAGTGTGAGTGTTAGAGTGAGAGTGTGAGTGTGAGTGTGAGTGTGAGAGTGTGAGAGTGAGTGTGAGTGTGAGAGTGAGTGCGAGTGTGAGAGTGAGAGTGAGTGTGAGTGTGAGAGTGAGTGTGAGAGTGAGTGTGAGTGTGAGTGTGAGTGTGAGAGTGTGAGAGTGAGTGTGAGAGTGAGTGTGAGTGTGAGAGTGAGTGTGAGAGTGAGTGTGAGTGTGAGTGTGAGTGTGAGTGTGAGTGTGAGAGTGAGTGTGGGTGTGAGAGTGAGTGTGAGAGTGTGAGAGTGAGAGTGAGTGAGAGTGTGAGAGTGTGAGTGTGAGAGTGTGAGAGTGAGAGTGAGTGTGAGTGTGAGTGTGAGTGTGAGAGTGAGTGTGAGTGTGAGAGTGAGTGTGAGAGTGTGAGTGAGAGTGAGTGTGAGAGTGAGTGTGAGTGTGAGTGTGAGAGTGAGAGTGTGAATGTGAGAGTGTGAGAGTGAGTGTGAGAGTGAGTGTAAGAGTGAGTGTAAGAGTGTGTGAGTGTGAGAGTGAGAGTGAGAGTGAGAGTGTGAGTGTGAGTGTGAGAGTGAGAGTGAGAGTGTGTGTGTGTGTGTGTGTGTGTGTGTGTGTGTGTGTGTGTGTGTGTGTGTGTGTGTGTGTGTGTGTGTGTGTGTGTGTGTGTGTGTGTGTGTGTGTGTGCTTGTGCATGTGTGTGTGTGTGTGTGTCACCTCTCCCAGTGACTGCAGACATTCGGATCGTCCAGGTTGAGTGATGATGTCAGAACAATCAAACAGCATGAGACAGCCAATAGAAGAGGACTACAGGATGACATCATTACTGGAAACACCTTCATACAAACACAAAACACACTGGATATAGTTTGCATTCACTCATCACATATACACATCACAAGAGCTTAATTTTCAATTGTAATAATAATATTAATGACCTGTATCACTGAAATAGTGTATAGTCTAGTATTTGTCCAAACGTTACAGCGGGTTTTAATGAAAATGACTTTGGTTCACAACCTCACAGAGCAAATAAAGCAGTTTTCCCGATGACCTCTGTGGGTCCTGCATGTGGGAAATCAAATCCAGATATAGGACTGCCTGTGATTGTGGTATATTCATTTTTCTTTTCCTCATTTGTAGTGATCTTTTTCAAATACTAAAAATACTAAAGCTACACTTCTTGTTGCGCTAATGTGCTCCATCACTATGAGTTTAGAGATTTTTGCCAAGGCTTATGGGTAAATTTGGTGGTTCAAGAACTGCTGGCATCCCATCCAATGGAAAATAAAATGAAATCATTAAGGAGCCACAATAGAAACGGCATCATATCCTCATGTTGATTTATGTTTATACAGCATTATATACAGTACATATATCTATCAATAAATTACAGAAACGTCTGTCTGTCTGTCTGTCAGTCTGTGTGTCTGTCTGTTATTTCAAACTTGACAGGTGTCTCGCTGACACTGAGTGAACACAGCTGGCCACTCCCCCTCTCACACTGACACTGAGTGGGCACAGCTGGCCCCTCCCCCTCTCACACTGACACTGAGTGAGCACAGCTGGCCACTCCCCCTCTCACACTGACACTGAGTGAGCACAGCTGGCCACTCCCCCTCTCACACTGACACTGAGTGGGCACAGCTGGCCCCTCCCCCTCTCACACTGACACTGAGTGAGCACAGCTGGCCCCTCCCTCTCTCACACTGACACTGAGTGAGTACAGCTGGCCCCTCCCCCTCTCACACTGACACTGAGTGGGCACAGCTGGCCCCTCCCCCTCTCACACTGACACTGAGTGAGCACAGCTGGCCCCTCCCCCTCTCACACTGACACTGAGTGAGCACAGCTGGCCACTCCCCCTCTCACACTGACACTGAGTGGGCACAGCTGGCCCCTCCCCCTCTCACACTGACACTGAGTGAGCACAGCTGGCCCCTCCCCCTCTCACACTGACACTGAGTGGGCACAGCTGCCCACTCCCCCTCTCACACTGACACTTAGTGAGCACAGCTGGCCACTCCCCCTTTCACACTGACACTGAGTGAGCACAGCTGGCCCCTCCCCCTCTCACACTGACACTGAGTGAGCACAGCTGGCCACTCCCCCTCTCACACTGACAATGAGTGAGCACAGCTGGCCCCTCCCTCTCTCACACTGACACTGAGTGAGTACAGCTGGCCACTCCCCCTCTCACACTGCACACTGAGTGAGCACAGCTGGCCACTCCCCCTCTCACACTGACACTGAGTGAGCACAGCTGGCCACTCCCCCTCTCACACTGACACTGAGTGAACACAGCTGGCCACTCCCCCTCTCACACTGACAATGAGTGAGCACAGCTGGCCACTCCCCCTCTCACACTGAGAATGAGTGAGCACAGCTGGCCACTCCCCCTCTCACACTGACAATGAGTGAGCACAGCTGGCCACTCCCCCTCTCACACTGACACTGACTGAGCACAGCTGGCCACTCCCCCTCTCACACTGCCAGCACAGCCCAGGACCAGAGACAGAGAGGGTCGAAGAAAGCAGCAGAGCTTAAGTAGCGTTTTCTCGGAGTTCACTGTGTCCCTGAATCGTGTAGTTCAATTTTCCACATTTATTCTATGTCATTATGTCAGTATCAGTATTTGCTTTCTACCATGCACAAATAAAAATGTCACTGAACTTTTGCTGTGTAATTGTAACAATGAGAACTCAAATACACCAAACCAACAATTACTAAAAACACACACAAAAACTGATTTTGCACGAGCACTTTGCACTGCTCCCTGAATCGACGCGCTTATTCATTTGTGGATGTAAGCTGAATCTGTAAGTCAGCTATGCTGTTTACTTCTCTGAATATTATATTTTATTCTGGTGTGCTTAACGTTATCGCTACTGTGTAATAGTAACCTATGCTATTCACCAACTAAACATATCCTATTCAATGCGTTCACAGTCTCTTTCACGGGCATCATTTGTAGTTGCCTATTCACAAACTGTTTGCTCAAGCATAGCGTTTTCTTGGAGTTCACTGTGTGCTTTCTACCATGTACAAATAAAAATGTCACTGAACTTTTGCTGTGTAATAGTAACAGTGAGCACTCAAACACACCAAACCAACAATTACTAAAAACTAGGGCAGGGGGAATTAACGCGTTAATCTTTGCGATTAATTTGAGATGTTTAACGCGTTAAAAAAAAATAACGCAATTAACGCAGCACTTTTTTTGTGCCTCGTTTTAATGATTTCCTGTTGCGACTGCTATTGAAAAGGCCGAAAATATGCCGTCCCGCCCCTCCGTGTTCGCCGATCAGGTTTCATTCTTGCGCAGCTTTCATGAGCGGGTCTTTTCCGCTCCGTGTGTGCGCTGCGCGTTCCGTGTGAGTGTGTGTGTCGGCACGCTGCTGCGCTCTCTGCTCAATGTTCGCTTCGTGTTTGCGCTGCGCTTTCTGCTATGTCGTTAACGGCCCAAACGTTCCAATCATGTACCGATCATGCACTGGAAAAGCAAAGTCCGCTCAAATAACGTGAATTTCTCAGTAGTAGACTTCTGTTTGCTGAGCTGGTATAGTCATGCTGGGCAACAATGGTAAATTAAAATGACCTGCTCTGATCACATGCTCTGGTAATAATAGCTTTCTAGGACTATATTTTATTTTGATAATTAGTAAAAAAAAAAAAAAAAAAAAAAAATCTGTTATATTGATTATGTTGATTGATTACTGAAAAAGAATAATATATTGATATATTAATGTTTAATATTATTTTAATATAGGGTTATTTTCTGTTCCTCTCACACTGACACTGAGTGAGCACAGCTGGCCACTCCCCCTCTCACACTGACACTGAGTGAACACAGCTGGCCACTCCCCCTCTCACACTGACAATGAGTGAGCACAGCTGGCCACTCCCCCTCTCACACTGACAATGAGTGAGCACAGCTGGCCACTCCCCCTCTCACACTGACAATGAGTGAGCACAGCTGGCCACTCCCCCTCTCACACTGACACTGACTGAGCACAGCTGGCCACTCCCCCTCTCACACTGACACTGACTGAGCACAGCTGGCCACTCCCCCTCTCACACTGACACTGACTGAGCACAGCTGGCCACTCCCCCTCTCACACTGCCAGCACAGCCCAGGACCAGAGACAGAGAGGGTCGAAGAAAGCAGCAGAGCTTAAGTAGCGTTTTCTCGGAGTTCACTGTGTCCCTGAATCGTGTAGTTCAATTTTCCACATTTATTCTATGTCATTATGTCAGTATCAGTATTTTTTCCTGTGTTGTTTAATTTAATTAGGTGATTCTAAGTTTAAATATTGATGATAACAAGCTTGGGGGAAATGCAATTAATTGCAATTAATTACAGCAAATTGTGCAATTAATTAGTTAATTTTTATTAATCGATTCCCAGCCCTACTAAAAACACACACAAAAACTGATTTTGCATGGGTATTTTGCACTAGTTTAATTAATTATGGACCTGGACACCATCCTTTTTAATGCAAAGTATACTTAAATTATGCACTTTAAGAAATCCTGCCTGGAAACGCTTTATAAGCTCATAACACTCACATAAAAGGATTTCCAGCATAAGTCACAATGTGCATTAAGGATTTACACATATTCAGTGTCCTATTTGGACCTTTTGGGAACGCTGGCTATGGAGTAACGAGGAGGTAACAACTTTTTTTATTATTTTTTTATTTTATTTTACAATTAATCAAGAAACTAAGCAACACACCTGATGGTTACTGCTCTGTGACACACAATAAAGAGTGCATGAAGTAGCAGACTTTTACATTGTCTTAGTCAAGTTTTCAGAAATGTGCATAAAACATTTGAATGTACACCCAACATGTTTCGTAGAGTGTTTTTAACCCTCTCCTGGTTAAACGTCTTGTGCTGAATGCTTTACACACACCGAAGAGCTGCTTGTGCTGTAGTTCATATTGTTGGTGTAGTGTGCACAAAAAAAGACATTTTAAAAGTGGAAAATTAATGAGACCTTTAAAAAATGAAAAACTACAGACTAGGTCACTCTGTCTCTAAACTTAAATATCTACACATCTGCAGACTGATCAGACTCTCTAATGCACACTGACTAGAGTAGAGATGGAAACCTGGAGGATTTGGCGCTGTTATTCACGGGTCCGTACACTGTCACGGGAGAATCTGTCTGACTATCACTTAATCAGAACCACTTCACACCAGACTGACAGCTGAAGCGTCAGGAATGACCAGTCAAACGTTTAGAGTTATTAAGCTGTTATATAAATTGTAAATCTAAACAAAATACAGTAAAATCAGTGGTATTGTGACATATTATTATAATTTAAAACAACTGTTTCTATGGAACCTTGTTTCCGCCACAGAATAAAACATTTTAAAAGATAATTGTGACTTTTTATCTCATAATTGCAAGTTTATATCTTGTAATTCTGACTTTTTATCTCAGAATTGCGTGATATAAAGTCTCAATTGTGTGTTATAAAGTCAGAATAGCGAGAAATAAACTTTTTTCCTCGCAATTCTGACTTTATAACGCGCAATTGCGACTTTATATCACGCAATTCTGAGATAAAAAGTCAAAATTATGAGATAAAAATTTGCAATTACCTTTTTTATTTTTTATTCTGTGGTGGAAACAAGCTTACATAGTTTCTATGTGAAAATATAGTTAAATGTAATTTATTCCTGTGATCAAAACTGGATTTTCAGCATCATTACTCCAGTCTTCTTCAGTGTCACCAGTTGAAGAAGATGAAGATGAAGATGTTGAAGAAGATGAAGATGAAGGAGAGTTCAAAAAGGTTTCTATAAACAAAATGGTTCTTTAATGAAAACAAACTCCGGTAATACACAACAATGAAGAGAAAGAAACAGCGTGTGTAACAGACACAAACACAGAGTGAAGGTGAGGAACTTAAATACACAGTTAAAATGAAGAGATGAAGAACAGGTGTGATGATCTGATGAGTGTCCATGGCAACTGACAAGTGGCGGGAAAATCAAACAGGAACACATGTGATGAATGAAAACAAACTGAAAGTGCATGAAAGTGAAACTAAAGATGAGTAAGTCCAGATAACTGTGACACAAATGATCCTGTGACAGAAATCAATCATATGCTGATTTGCTGCTCAAGAAACACTTCTGCTTATTATCAATGTTGAAAACAGTTGTGCTGATTCATAATTTTGTGGAAACTGTGATGCACTTCTATTCTAAGGTTTTGGGTAAGATAGACTTAGAAGAAGAAGAAAGAAGAAAAATTCTCATATTCAGCAAGGATGCATTAAATTGATAAAAAGTGACGTAAAGAGTAAAGACATTTATAATGTTACAAATGATTTCTATTTCAAAATAAATAAATAAAATACTTTTCATTGAACTTTTTATTGAACTACTGTTCATAGAACTGAAACAATTCTATCAGGGTTTCCGCAATATAAACCACAAATATTACGCAGTAAAACAGTTTTCAACATTAATAATAATCAGAACCATTCATAATAATTAAGCACCAATAATAACTGACAAATAACTGAGCATCAAATCATCATATTAGAATGATTTCTGAAGGATCATGTGACTTTGAAGACTGGAGTAATGATGCTGAAGATTCAGCTTTGATCACAGGAATAAATGACAGTTTGCTCAAGCCGGATGACTGTGAAAGAGGAGTCACTCCTGTATATTCAGGATCTGTGTGCACACGAGGCAGGACTGTGTGTGTGTGTGTGTGTGTGTGTGTGTGTGTGTGTGTGTGTGTGTGTGTGTGTGTGTGTGTGTGTGTGTGTGTCTGGGGGAGCAGGGCTCACTGATGTGTGTTTGCAGGAGGTTAATGTGAGTACCAGCGCTGGCAAACATCAGTTTCTCTGAGCTAATGCACCACAGCTGCACTCACAAAGCTCTCGACAACTGTGGCAGCGCATAAACAGGAGTGAGCTGTGGTCCGAGACAGACTGCAGGCGCCGGCAGGGGGGATTCCTACATCCGGGACCTGTCAATCACTCCTGCTCGCTCTGGGGAGCACCCCCACATACACTAGCACTAAACTATTCATCGCTTTTTAATCAGAAGTCAGAAGTACCGCTGAACAACCACACACCACTTAGATTTGAAGTCATACCGTATTTGTAGCCTTTTTTTTTTTTTTGGTAGTATAAAAATAGTGTGTTCACACAAAAAAATTCAACAAATAAAAAGTGCTCTTCAAACACCCGGATGAGGCCCTTAATGAACTGAAGAAAGTGTGTGATGTTGGACACTTCATGCTCTCAATGGCCACAGCTTTCCTTCAGTAGTGTGAGGGAGAATCTGATACTGGAGGACAAAATAACCACTGGACGGTGGAGTACAAAGTGTGTAGTGCTTTATTTGAGACACAACTATTGGTTTTCTCCAGTAGGTTTTCAAATTTGCCCTCTGCATAAAAAAAATGTAAATAATAAGGAATGGCTGTGCAAAACTGAGAACTAAGAAAGAACAACAGATCTGGTGCAAATTTGCTTTAATTGAGAGCCAAATAAAGTCAAATCTCTGTGTGCAGAGTGTCAAATCTTCATTATCACCTCAGCTCATCACAGCCTGGCTATCACATGAATCATTCACAAACTCAGTGCTAATCGCTTTAATTAACAATTAACTCTATATAATGTACTTTGATTATAACTGGCAGCTCCAAACACACCCTAGTGTTAACTGTTAGTGTACTAAAGTCAGGAGCTTTAGAGTTAAATTAAAAGTAATTACCTGATTATCAATGCACACTGTAAACAAACATTAATACACATTAAAGCTGCTATGACATTACACACGGCCAAAGTCTTGCAGGATTGAGATATTTTTGTCCAGACTTCCATGAAGACAGTATTTCACAGCTATACATTAGCAGTGTTTAATAGTTTAACTTGCACAATTATTTGTCTCATACACGGTCTAATTGTCTAAGTGCTTTTGTTCCCAAAATCAGGAGTGTGGATTGCAAATTTATTTATATGTTATTACAATATGAAGGGAGTTTTCTCCAGTGATGTGGATCCGTCTCCATCAGTCACAGATGCAAATATCTTTGCATTATGGGAGTTTCTAGAATTTTCAAACAGCAATTTTGGCATTACAAATGCAGTCCATATGTCACAACAAGTAAGTTATATTTTTGAATCACACTTAAGTCTAAAAAGTTATCATAAAAGCGCATTTGTGCTCATCTCTGAAGCAGAGTACACAACCAATTCACAAAACTAAAACTTTACCACGCTTATGCAGTCAGTTTGGCATGCATGTGTGGATTACATGGTAAATACGAAATGATGTGTATTTGTGAAAGACAAAAGACATATGGTTAAAATTCGAAACGGTAGAGGAAAACTGTGATGATCATAACCCGCCTGCTGAAAACATGACCCACGATCCCATGAACAACAGCAGAAGGCCTGCGTCAGTCTATAGCAGGAGATCAGGCCAGCGAGAGCATGGAGAGAGCAGCCGGATCAGGAGGACAAGAACTGTCTCTAGCTGACGGGAACAGGTGTGGAGAGCAGCGCAGTGACCGTCTGTTTCATTCATCTGGAGCTGCGCACTCAACAACTAATCCCGAGTTTAAGGGAAGCATGTTAATGTGCACAGGTGTGAGGTGAGCAGATGTTCAGTCCATCATGTGATCAGCTCCATTAAGCCCTGCAGACGTGTGTGTGTGTGTGTGTGTGTGTGTGTGTGTGTGTGTGTGTGTGTGTGTGTGTGTGTGTGTGTGTGTGTGTGTGTGTGTGTGTGTGTGTGTGTGTGTGTGTGTGTGTGTGTGTGTGTGTGTGTGTGTGTGAAGTGGAAGGAAACGAGTGTTGTGTCTACCAGACTCATACATGTCTACTGCCCTCAAACACTCGAGGGAGAAACTTAACATTACACTTTTCATCTGTGAGGGGGAAGAGGACGAAACTCATCTGGTGGGAAGGAGTGTGATATATTATCTGAATAGTTTTTTGAAATGTTAATGTGGACACATCTATGTATGAAGCTTTGTATCTGGTTTATGGATGAAGACTAAGCCAATACCATAACATTACTCAAAATGATGAACGACTCTCTTGAGAAGAAGTACTTGAAGTACTTTGTCTTTGATTCATGTCCTTCAATGAACAATAATGTCATAGTCATGGTCATGTTTAGGTTTTGGATGAAAACATCTCACTGGACAAAACGAACCGTATCACTTAAAGATTTTTCATGTACAAGATTAGTGAAGAGTAAGAATTACACAGAAGCTCAACTGCATCATAAAGCAGACTGAGGTCATCATAGCATTGGGGTTTTGGGATAGAGTCACTGACATTACAGCCTCTTTCTCAAACTAGCCAATAAACACACACATGTGTCCCTGTCAATCAACACAAGCTCAGTGCAACTCCAAACACTTGTCCCTTTCAGCAGGGAACAAACACACTTATGTTCATTATTTTTCTTAGTAACAACAAGACTGATTCAATGGCACTGAACAAACACAACACAGCACATAAAACCGATCTGGATCTTTCTAGACAGTCTAGAGTTAGACTCAGATGAAGTTCATGTCTCAGTGTGGCGTCTCCAGCAGACTGAGAATCGTCCACTGTTTCACAGCATGTGTGAGGAGGATGAAGCGATCCATGTGAAACTTTCTCAGCAACTTATTTTTGTCTCTCAGAAACATTGGTCAATGAAAAACCCAGTAATTATGATAGGAATAATGCTGTTTTTATAGCAAGCAGATGGAGCATCAGACCGCTTGCCTTAACAAACAGACGCATAATATGATAATCACACAGTCAGAATCACAGCACAGTAACATACATTATACAGACACTTAAAGGTAGGGTAGGCAATTTCAGAGAGGCTAACATTAGCGAGTTAGCTTTGAAAGCATGAGATCCCACCCTCCCTTCAGAGCGTTTCCAAAGCCACGCCTCCTCCAACACACACAGCCAGAGCAGAGTCTGCAGAGCGTCACGAGAGACGGCGTCAAACTACCTCATGTCTCAAAGCTAATGATTCAGTATGAATTAAAATTACTTTTAACATTAAAACAGACATTTTCAAATTCCAAAGCTTGTAGTGGGTTCATATTGGTAAGAATGACTTACTACAGGTGAAATTTTGACAATACTTCCCTTAATGTATACAGTACACAATTATTTCAGAAAAATTACTGTAATTCACATTCGCAGCCCAGGCGAATATGCAGTGAATATCAAACCTAAAACTAACTTTAACCAACTTTAAACCACTTGAATGTCGTGTTTTGCGCCTGCATTTCTGGCGCTGCGCTATGAGAAGTGCACACTTCGTTCAAGCGATCAGCACGCGATCAGCTCCGTTCACAGTGAATGAATGCAGTGAACTCTATCTGTTCATGTGCTGAGTTTAACGTGCATTTGGGAATGCAGTTACGCATTATTTTCACATTTGCATAGTTGATGATTATATAGCATTTCACTAGATTTGTACGCGTTTGTAAACTTGTTTTGCTTGTAAAATGCTTGTAATTAAAATATATATATATATATATTATACCTTATTGCTTAATAATAATTAACAATCAAAACCCCCCCCCCCCCCCCCCCCCCCAGAGTGACTGAGGTCCACCCACCACAGATTCACAAAATCCTGTGGGAAACACTGACTATCTTCTTTCAGACAAACACAATCAGTTATATTAAAAAATGAAAAATGTCCTGGCTCTTCCAAGCTTTATAATGGCAGTTTCTGTTTTTGAAGTCCATAAAAGTGCATCTGTCCATCATAAAAGTGCTCCACACAGCTCTGCGGGGGTTAATAATAAAGGCCTTCTGAAGCGAAGCAATGCCTTTTTGTTCGAAAAATATCCATATTTAAAGCTTAATAAAGTTAAATAAGTAGCTTCCAGCAGACGGCCGTACGCAAGTCGACTTATACATTGCGTCAGTGATTACTTTTGTGGTGTGAGTAGCGTATGCTTTGACGCCTCTCATGGTTCAAAAATAGGGCTGGGCAACAAACTCAAGCTCCTCTTCTCTTGTATCGAAATCCTCTGACATTTTTCTTTAATCCTCTGAGCTTCCGCGTTCGTCATTACATCATGCATCCAGTCTAGGCTAACTCTTTCGCCGTAAATCGATGCGGACGGTCATCTGTCGGACGTAGGTAGTTTATAAAGTTTTAAATATGGATATTTTTCTTAGCCGTGTGGAGCACTTTTATCATGGATAGATGCACTTTTATCGGCTTCAAAATCTCATCCTCCATTTACTGCCATTATAAAGCTGGGAAGAGCCAGGATATATCTTAATATAACTCTGATTGTGTTCGTCTAAAAGAAGAAAGTCATATACACCTAGGATGACTTGAGGGTGAGTAAATCATGGGGTATTTTTTTTATTTTTGAGTGAACTATCCCTTTAAGTGTGTGAAGAGTGTTTTCCATGAGAAAATGTGAAGAGAGGCTCATCATGAGTCACATGAGCATGAACAGAAGGACAGACACACACACACAAACACACACACACACCAGGGGACACACACTTTCTCTCTCTCAGGGCTACACAAGACTTTCAGCAGCATCACTGACACTGATGTGATAGAGTTAGTGTAAGTCTGAGATAAACACATCAACCAAACAAAACATTAAAACACAAGCGTGTTATTATCGTATCATAAAATCTTTAAGCAAGTGTGATCAACACTTACTGACACTTGAAAAAAATGTCAGAATATCCCTATTATTCCTATTCATCTAGGATTAAATCAGTCCTATTTGATCTTAACGTATTTAATTAGCCTACATTAAACCCGTTTAAGTTCGTACAACAGAATACAGAATAGTAATATTTAATCTACGTTGTTAATTTGTAATGCAGTTATATATAGTGTAAAGTGATTAAAAAGTAAAACTCACCACTTTTAAATGAAAGTTTTCGTCCGGTCCATACACATGGGATCCGCTTAAATGAGCGTCTCTTTCGTTGAAATATTCTCACAGAAGCGCGCAAAGACTCGAGTGATGAAGTGACTCTCCTTCAACTCCGCAAGAGACGCGACGCGACGCGACACAACGCAGCTTCGTCGTGACGTCACATGGGAACAGCCAATAGGAGCTGCTGCTCTGAGTGAATGAAGGTCGCGAAAGAAGAGCTCCTCCTCACCAAACCATCCTGAATAGCACAGGTGTGGTGCTGAGTGTAGAGTGTAAATGTGTAACACTGATCTTGAGAAGCCTATCTCTGAGACCAGTAACTATTTCAGCTATACTGATCAAGATTAGCTGATATTAACTGCACTGTTGTTATCTCTGTGGACAGAAGCCTGTGTTTGATGAGATGAAGTGGCGCCATCTTGAGCTCATGTAGACGATGCTCAAACAAACACCCCCGGAAATCATTCAACTTTTCATTTATATTATCTTTACACCATATTTTAACGAAATAGTACCCGTTCATGATGGTGCTTGATGTTGCAAACTTGTTTGTGTTATATTATGTTCATTTATAAATACAATACATAAACACAATTTTGTAGCACAGATTTACCACATTCACTGCGATTCTTTACTAGATCTTTTTTTCTTCTTCTTTTTAATAGAAAATATAAATTTACATACAAGAGTAGCCTACATACAGGCCTAACCATACATGCCAGCGGGAAACAGAAGGGGAAAAAACAAAGAAAGAAAGAGAAAAAAGACGTAGTTTTCCTTGCTTTTAAGTTTTTTAACTTTTGCATATTGTTTCTAAATATATTTTAATATCAATTTTAAATTGTTCAAAATGTGCCATTTTTTCATTCCATATGACTTAAGTAGCCTAACGGGCAAGTATAATAATTAATGAAATCAAATGAAAAACATTTTAGATTCTTCTAGATCTACATACATAGAAATACGTCCACGCTGAAGATTTTTCTTTTTAAGAAAATGGAATTTAAAACCAGAGCGAGGTTCATTTTGTGTCAATTAAAAAAACAGCAAATAGCCTAGTTCCTGAAAAATAATAATAAAGAAGAAAGAAAAAAAAACCTGCAGCGCCTGGGTGTGAGTTTTCAGATCTATCTATCTATCTATCTATCTATCTATCTATCTATCTATCTATCTATCTCTCTATCTCTCTCTCTCTCTCTCTCTCTCTCTCTCTCTCTCTCTCTCTCTCTCTCTCTCTCTCTCTCTATCTATCTATCTATCTATCTATCTATTGTTTATCTATGTAATGTGTTACATGTAAACTAAAAATTCTCAGTTGCTTGATCATTTTTACACACTCTCTATTATGTCTTTCTCTAACACATATAGCACAGTACAATTTTTTACATGTAACACATTTCTAGAAAAAATGTACTGTAAAAATACAAGTTTTGATCAACAAGCCATAAACTGTAGACAATACTTACTCTTTTATACACATGTGCCAAAGCACTTGCAATTTTCTTAAACCAATAAGAAATTCAAATCTGATGTGAACAAGAAATTAATTGTTCAGAGATCTGAACTTTTTGGGTAACACTTTACAATAAGGTTCATTGGTTAACATTAGTTAATGTATTTACTAACATGAACTAACAATGAGCAATACATTTGTTACAGAATTTATTAATCTTTGTTAACGTTAGTTACAGTTTTTCTCAGTCGCTTTGGTGCATTTCTCACATCACTATTTACATTTGCACACCAGTTAGTTCAATCTCCACAACATTTAGTCATTTGTGCACATCATAGTAGCAGTTTCTCATTACTTCCAACAAATTGCAAATGCTTTTGGACATGCATCAATTGCTTTCATTCAACTCTCTGCTGTTTTATAACATTATCATTTGCTTATGTCATGTCAGTCAAAATTAACTATACTTGTGAAAGCTGAATAGTCATTCCATATAAAACTAATAGTCCTCATTTCATTGCTTGAGTCATTACATACAAAAATGTTGAACTAGTTGTCAAAATCTGTCAAGTAAATTTTACACATTTTTTTAAATCTTTTTTTTCCCTGAAAATGTCTCCTAAATTGAACAATTTCTCTCAGGTGAATCTCAGCTTTCACTGATGAGGAACGTCTGGATGTGCATGAATGATTACAGTACTATGTATGTTGTATGTTCAGTTCCAATATGTACTGCAATATTGTTCACAGTTGTGCCCAGCTCTACGCAAAGGGAGTTTATGTTTGTTGTAAATAAGAGTGTATTTTTTCTTTCGCACAATGCTGTGAACAAATTAGAATTGCAAAGAGCATATGCAGTAAAATTGTGAAACATACATATTCAGTGTCTTGTACTCAGTTACCTCACTAAATACAGTAATGTGTAACTTAACTGTATTTTTCAAATGCCTGTGCAAATAGTATATAGTGCTGTCTTGAGCATTTTCAGGTAGTGTCACCAAGATCTGACTTTTTTGCATTGGAAAACATTTACAGAGTAAACTGTCATAATGAAAACATGACAAAGCCATTTGACTATCTTGTTCATAAACGATGGTGTCAGGACTTTTCATATTGATGACACTGACACTTTCATTGACGTGAATACTTGCTTTTGAGGAATGAGCAATCCATTTTGAACAAGTGACACGCTTTTGCAGGTTATCAACTATGTGTTGCAGTTTGTACTAATTGTTTTGAGAACTGCATTAACTGTTGTGCAAATGTAAATAGTGATGTGAGAAATGCACCAAAGCGACTGAGAAAAACTGTAATAAAAATAAAAATACAGCTGTTCATTGTTTGTTCATGTTAGTTCACAGTGCATTAACTAATGTTAACAAGATTTTAATAAAGTATTAGTAAATGTTGAAATTAACATTAACAAATAAAATTCATAAATGCTGTGCATTAACTAATGTTACAGTTTTTCTCAGTCGCTTTGGTGCATTTCTCACATCACTATTTACATTTGCACACCAGTTAGTTCAACCTCCACAACATTTAGTCATTTGTGCACATCATAGTAGCAGTTTCTCATTCCTTCCAACAAATTGCAAATGCTTTTGGACATGCATCTATTGCTTTCATACAACTCTCTGCTGTTTTATAACATTATCATATGCTTATGTCATGTCAGTCAAAATTAACTATACTTGTGAATTCTGAATAGTCATTCCATATAAAACTAATAGTCCTCATTTCATTGATTGAGTCATTACATACAAAAATGTTGAACTAATTGTCAAAATCTGTCAAAAAAGCAAGACCGTTTCTCTTTTTCTGATTGCAAGAGATGATATTCGCTGTGATGTAGATGAAATTATGTGGCCAGACAGAGAGGAACGTCTGGATGTGCATGAATGATTACAGTACTATGTATGTTGTATGTTCAGTTCCAATATGTACTGCAATATTGTTTACAGTTGTGCACAGCTCTACCCAACACTGTAAAAAAAAAAGAAATTCAAAAATTTCTAGTGACTGATAACTTTTTCAATTTCAATTATTTTTCAATTTCAATTTTTCAATTAGTCTGACGTATTATTTATCATTGAGCCAATGTTACTGTAACAGACTATTGCAACAAGAATTGCACTTGGGCCAATTTACTGTAAAAATTTAGATGTGACTAGTCACTAGAAAATTTTGACTTGGAGAGGTTAGAATTTTTTTACAGTGAAAGGGAGTTTATGTTTGTTGTATATAAGGGTGTATTTTTTCTTTTGCACAATGCTGTGAACAAATTTAGAATTGCAAAGAGCATATGCAGTAAAAATGTGAAACATACATATATTCAGTGTCTTGTACTCAGTTACCTCACTAAATACAGTAATGTGTAACTTTACTGTATTTTTCAAATGGCTGTGCAAATAGTATATAGTGCTGTCTTGATCATTTTCAGGTAGTGTCACCAAGATCTGACTTTTTTGCATTGGAAAGCATTTACAGAGTAAACTGTCATAATGAAAACATGACAAAGCCATTTGACTATCTTGTTCATAAACAATGATGTCAGGACTTTTCATATTGATGACACTGACACTTTCATTGACATGAATACTTGCTTTTGAGGAATGAGCTATCCATTTTGAGCAAGTGACACGCTTTTGCAGGTTATCAACTATGTGTTGCAGTTTGTACTAATTGTTTTGAGAACTGCATTAACTGTTGTGCAAATGTAAATAGTGATGTGAGAAATGCACCAAAGCGACTGAGAAAAACTGTAACAAGATTTTAATAAAGTATTAGTAAATGTTGAAATTACAGTTTTTCTCAGTCGCTTTGGTGCATTTCTCACAGCACTATTTACATTTGCACACCAGTTAATGCAGTTCTCAAAACAACAAACTGCAACACATAGTTGATAACCTGCAAAAGCGTGTCACTTGCTCAAAATTGATAGCTCATTCCTCAAAAGCAAGTATTCACGTCAATGAAAGTGTCAGTGTCATCAATATGAAAAGTCCTGACACCATCGTTTATGAACAAGATAGTCAAATGGCTTTGTCATATTTTCATTATGACAGTTTACTCCGTAAATGTTTTCCAATGCAAAAACGTCAGATCTTGGTGACACTACCTGAAAATGCTCAAGACAGCACTATATACTATTTGCACAGCCATTTGAAAAATACAGTAAAGTTACACATTACTGTATTTAGTGAGGTAACTGAGTACAAGACACTGAATATATGTATGTTTCACATTTTTACTGCATAGGCTCTTTGCAATTCTAAATTTGTTCACAGCATTGTGCAAAAGAAAAAATACATCCTTATTTACAACAAACATAAACTCCCTTTCACTGTAAAAAATTTCTAACCTCTCCAAGTCAAAATTTTCTAGTGACTAGTCACATCTAAATTTTTACAGTAAATTGGCCCAAGTGCAATTCTTGTTGCAATAGTCTGTTACAGTAACATTGGCTCAATGAGAAATAATACGTCAGACTAATTGAAAAATTTAGATGTTATCAGTCACTAGAAATTTTTGAATTTCTTTTTTTTTACAGTGTTGGGTAGAGCTGTGCACAACTATAAACAATATTGCAGTACATATTGGAACTGAACATTCAACATAGTACTGTAATCATTCATGCACATCCAGACGTTCCTCTCTGGCCACATAATTTGATCTACATCACAGCGAATATCATCTCTTGCAATCAGAAAAAGAGAAACGGTCTTGCTTTTTTGACAGATTTTGACAATTAGTTCAACATTTTTTGTGTGTAATGACTCAAGCAATGAAATGAGGACTGTTAGTTTTATATGGAATGACTATTCAGCATTCACAAGTATAGTTAATTTTGACTGACATGACATAAGCATATGATAATGTTATAAAACAGCAGAGAGTTGTATGAAAGCAATAGATGCATGTCCAAAAGCATTTGCAATTTGTTGGAAGGAATGAGAAACTGCTACTATGATGTGCACAAATGACTAAATGTTGTGGAGGTTGAACTAACTGTTGTGCAAATGTAAATAGTGATGTGAGAAATGCACCAAAGCGACTGAGAAAAACTGTAACATTAACAAATAAGATTCATAAATGCTGTGTGCAGTTCATTATTAGTTCATAACTAATGTAGTTAACTAATGTTAACTAATGAACCTTATTGTAAAAAGTGTTACCACTTATTGTTTTGAGAGAAAAAAAGAGGTTTTTTTTAATTATTATTGTTTGTTTGTTTGTTTGTTTTTTGCCTCACACTCCAACCCAGTAGGAGGCGATATGCGCCTTTTGGCAACCGCCATTAATCGAAGAAGAAGAAGAAGAGGAGGAGGAGAAGAAGAGGAGAGAGCAGTTTCTGTTCTGTCGGTGAGAGTTTGTGAATAGCTGAGCTGTCAGATGATAATAAAAACAACAACAATCTAACGGAAAATCTTGGGATTCCATGAGGAAAAATGAGGAGCAGTGTTTATTTCCATAACCCGATGCTGAATCATCGGCTGTGCTCAGATCTGAGTGAGCTGTCAATCACAGACACAGTCGTGCTTCACAGCTTTCTGTTTAACATTCTATCTGTCTTCTATTAACATTATATCTAGTCTATTTAAAATGTTTAATAAACCATTAACAGCTTTTGGCATAACTGAAACAATTAAACTAAATTCAAGAAACAGCAAGAAATAAAAAAGAAAGATACTGAAATGAGTAACACTTTACAATAAGCTCACTTACAATGAGTAATATATTTCTACCAGACTCATTAAGCAAGCTATATTAATATTAGTTTACTGTGTATTGACTAATGTTACAACCGTTTTGATCTAAAACATGTATTAGTAAAATGTTGGGATTACTATTAACATTAAAAAATGCTGTAAACGTATTGCTACTTGTTAGTTCATGTTAACTAATGTTAATAAATTAAGACTTATATTAAGTTTTACCCAGAAATCTAAGGCCTTGTTTTGGGCTTTCAGAAATTGTAATTAACACTATAATGACCTGCATAAAATTACATCAAAACACATAAAGCATGTGTTAACTTGCTCCAAACTAATGTGTGATGAATCTCAGGGTCATAATAACACTGGTGTTGATGATGTCGTTCACAGTCACGATGCTCTCCAGTGTCTTCAGGCGGCTCTGCAGCAGCTCTCGCTCTCAGCGGCCCGTCCTCCTGCTCTTCACCAAGGTCAGGTGCTGTCCATCACACACACACACCTGTCACACTCACACCTGTCACACACACACCTGTCACACACTCTCGCTCTCAGCGGCCCGTCCTCCTGCTCTTCACCAAGGTCAGGTGCTGTCCATCACACACACACACCTGTCACACTCACACCTGTCACACACACACCTGTCACACACTCTCGCTCTCAGCGGCCCGTCCTCCTGCTCTTCACCAAGGTCAGGTGCTGTCCATCACACACACACACCTGTCACACACACATCTGTCACACACACATCTGTCACACACTCTCGCTCTCAGCGGCCCGTCCTCCTGCTCTTCACCAAGGTCAGGTGCTGTCCATCACACACACACACCTGTCACACACACATCTGTCACACACACACCTGTCACACACTCTCGCTCTCAGCGGCCCGTCCTCCTGCTCTTCACCAAGGTCAGGTGCTGTCCATCACACACACACACCTGTCACACACACACCTGTCACACACTCTCGCTCTCAGCGGCCCGTCCTCCTGCTCTTCACCAAGGTCAGGTGCTGTCCATCACACACACACACACACCTGTCACACTCACACCTGTCACACACACACCTGTCACACACTCTCGCTCTCAGCGGCCCGTCCTCCTGCTCTTCACCAAGGTCAGGTGCTGTCCATCACACACACACACCTGTCACACTCACACCTGTCACACTCACATCTGTCACACACACATCTGTCACACACACATCTGTCACACACACATCTGTCACACACTCTCGCTCTCAGCGGCCCGTCCTCCTGCTCTTCACCAAGGTCAGGTGCTGTCCATCACACACACACACCTGTCACACTCACATCTGTCACACACACATCTGTCACACTCACATCTGTCACACACACATCTGTCACACTCACATCTGTCACACACACATCTGTCACACACACATCTGTCACACACTCTCGCTCTCAGCGGCCCGTCCTCCTGCTCTTCACCAAGGTCAGGTGCTGTCCATCACACACACACACCTGTCACACTCACATCTGTCACACACACATCTGTCACACACACACCTGTCACACACACACCTGTCACACACACAACTGTCACACACACATCTGTCACACACTCTCGCTCTCAGCGGCCCGTCCTCCTGCTCTTCACCAAGGTCAGGTGCTGTCCATCACACACACACACCTGTCACACTCACATCTGTCACACACACATCTGTCACACACACACCTGTCACACACACACCTGTCACACACACACCTGTCACACACACATCTGTCACACACTCTCGCTCTCTGCGGCCCGTCCTCCTGCTCTTCACCAAGGTCAGGTGCTGTCCATCACACACACACACCTGTCACACTCACACCTGTCACACACACATCTGTCACACTCACATCTGTCACACACACATCTGTCACACTCACATCTGTCACACACACATCTGTCACACACACATCTGTCACACACTCTCGCTCTTAGCGGCCCGTCCTCCTGCTCTTCACCAAGGTCAGGTGCTGTCCATCACACACACACACCTGTCACACACACACCTGTCACACTCACATCTGTCACACACACATCTGTCACACACACATCTGTCACACACTCTCGCTCTCAGCGGCCCGTCCTCCTGCTCTTCACCAAGGTCAGGTGCTGTCCATCACACACACACACCTGTCACACACACACCTGTCACACTCACATCTGTCACACACACATCTGTCACACACACATCTGTCACACACTCTCGCTCTTAGCGGCCCGTCCTCCTGCTCTTCACCAAGGTCAGGTGCTGTCCATCACACACACACACCTGTCACACACACACCTGTCACACTCACACCTGTCACACTCACATCTGTCACACACACATCTGTCACACACACATCTGTCACACACTCTCGCTCTCAGCGGCCCGTCCTCCTGCTCTTCACCAAGGTCAGGTGCTGTCCATCACACACACACACCTGTCACACTCACATCTGTCACACACACATCTGTCACACACTCTCGCTCTCAGCGGCCCGTCCTCCTGCTCTTCACCAAGGTCAGGTGCTGTCCATCACACACACACACACCTGTCACACTCACACCTGTCACACTCACATCTGTCACACACACATCTGTCACACACACATCTGTCACACACTCTCGCTCTTAGCGGCCCGTCCTCCTGCTCTTCACCAAGGTCAGGTGCTGTCCATCACACACACACACCTGTCACACACACAC